>JAZHYW010037801.1:0-47035 GCA_037355805.1 Ixodes ricinus | reverse complement strand
CTACCCCGAACTTTTCTCCCCCCCCCTCTCCCTGAGAGTCAGTGACAAACGTGCCCGGTGCGCATCCACAACTGGCCCTCTCCTCCCCCCTTTTATTCTCTTCCAACATAACAACGCTTAGTAGTAGTAGCTTGCTCACATCAGGCACGCCGAGCTTCTTGCGGAGAAGCAGCCGACATGTTCGTTCAACGCCTCGGTTAGCGGAAGAGGCCGTGGATACAGAGTCACAGAGATCTGTGCGGCGGCTCTTGTCAGTGCTAATAACATTGCTTTATAAACGCAGTACACCGATCTGAACAAGCGCCCGGAAAAGCACTTTGCCTGGCAGCAAACCCGTGCCACTTTTCTCTGGATAGGTACGTACTGCGACGCGCTAGCTCAAGCGAATGCGCGCCGTTGTAGCGATTGTGCTTCTTTGTACGGTTCCGGAAAACCCGGGTCAACGAGTCTTTCCAAATGCCAACAACGCCGCGTGTTTAGCTGTGAGACACGGAAATGGAAAAGCAGCGAAACGGGAACCCGAGCTGTCGTGGAGTGCACCGAATCGACGGCAGCCTCCGAGAAGTGACCCGCCGGTAGCGACTCGCCGATCGTCCACAGTCTGAACGTCGGTAATCGCCTATCTCATGTCGCTAGTCGCTCACGCTACTATCGCTTGTTGCCAGTGTAAATGTGCCTTAACGAGCGAGCTCATAGCGGGTTTCTGAGTTTTTTCCGCTATCTGCGCGCGTGATATCGGCGCCCGTAGCACGCGAGTTGTTCCCGGCCGCGTGTTTATTGCATCGTGAGATGCGAATCCGCTGCGTCCACGATCTGCGGTATCCGTTCCCGTGACATGCGAATTTGTAGCGGATTCCCGCTTTTTCATCCGCAATCTGCGAGCGCGTCATCGGTTCCCATGGCAGGCAAGTTTGTAGCGGGTTCCCGCGTTTTTATTGCACTGTAAAAGTTGAGTCTTCTGCGTCCGCGATCTACGCTATCCGTTCCCGTGAGATGCGAGTTCTCGGCAGGGCTTTGGCGGGTCCTTCGTACCGCGACACGCAACTTTGCTGCGTCCGCAACCTGCAGTAACGTTTCCCGTGACAACACATGAGTTTGCGGCGGATTCCCTCGTGTTTATACTTTTCGGTGTATACTTTTCGGAACATGTGACCTGGGACGATCATGTAAACTTTTTGATTTCTAAACTGTCTCGTATTGTGGGTGTATTCGCTCGTTGTCGTGGTATTTTGCCACTTCATATTAAGTTAAAAATATTTCACGCATTATTTCAGTCCCATTTGAATTACTGTCATCTCATCTGGGCTACTACAACTAAAACAAATATAAATAAATTATTTTTGCTCCAGAAAAAGGTCTTACGACACATTGCGGAAGTACATTATTTTGATCACACTGAACCGCTGTTTACTAAGTATAATATCCTTCCTATTAAGCATTTGTATGAATACCGCCTAATGTGTTCCATTCGTTTTGCACCGGCATCAGTTATTGAATTCTTGTACCGTATTTCGCAATTAACTGAAAACCTCAGCATCGTCAGCACACGTCGTACAGAGTTTTGGGCTATCCCTCGGTCACGTACAAACTATAATCTGCAATCCCTGCGCCATATTCTTCCATCTTTGTTAAATACATGTCTCAGCAAGAACATAGATATATATTCGGCTAGTAAGAAAGACATCTTGTCGTATTTTATTTAGTTTGGTTTCGTTGTATTTTCAATTTTTTAAATGAATTGTAGTATTTATTTTCATGTATCTATATGTGTGCGTACTGTGTATCCATTTTTTTTTGTTTCTCTATTGAATGCTGCTGCCTGTAAACGGGGAGCCTGAGCCCAGTCAAGCTGTTCTTGAACAGCTTTTTGCCTAGGCTCCCCTCCAGAATTTCTGGAGAATAAAAAAGATTTGATTGATTGATTGATTGATTGATTGATTGATTTATCGCATCGTGAAACGCGAATTTGCTGTGTCCGCAATCTGCGGTATCGGTTCTCACCTAATGTGGTTTGTAGCGGGTTGCCCCGGTGTTTATCATTAAACTTTTATAAACTTTTGTTGCGCCAACCCCACTAATAGCCCACCCCATTTTTTTCATCATTTATCTCTTCATTTTGGGGTGGGCGCGTTTACGAAGTTTTACGGTAAATGTCACCATGGATTATTTCATTGTCGTAACCTCGCGTCGTCTATTCATTTGCACGTTCCAGGGTGAGTATTTTTTAGTTTCTCCTTCATTTATTGTTAATAAAATCAGCTCATTTAGCCCGATTTCCCACCTGCGACGCTTCTATTACACCTTTGATGCAGCGGATATTGACATGTTTAAGTGAAAACATTTGATCATTTATGTTCTTTCTGATTAATTTTCAATCATGCTATTTGTGATTATCACCAAGGCATCTGCTGTTCATCGGCACAAAAAAAGCGAATGAATGAATGGATGAATAACTACCCCAGGAAAAGCAAAATGCACCATACTTGGCGCTGTCCATACTAAAGACTCTTGTTTTTTCATCCTCCTTAATGTCAAATCCTAAAAATTCCAAAAGCAGCACGAGAAAAGAATAAAAAAGAAAACAGTCCAAAGGTGCTTAAGTTTAGAGACGTAGAAAGATACTTCTTCTTGAGAGGTCTCAGTTTTTCAGTTGCATGGAGGTCATCAATTGCAATAAACGATTCCCCATGGGAATTCAAGCTGTACTCTTTACAGTTTTTTTTACACACAAAGGGGATTACGGGAGTGTCTCGCTATTTTTGTATAGTAGTAGCCAGAAACAAATACAGAGGTTGGCATAGGACGGGGGGGGGGGGAATTGATAAATCTCAGGTGATAAACTTTTTTTGCATTTCTTAAAGTTTCGATATCAAAAGGAGAGTTAAAAAAGCAGGAATTTCTCAAGCAAGATATCATTTGTTAAGACATTTAATAAAGATTCATTGACACTCGTTTATTTTTTATTCGCTCTGATATGACAATAAGAATACTCAGAGACCCTGCTAAAATCCATATAACTTATCAAAACACGCTGCATTTGTGAGGCAGATGCAACTTACAATATTTAATTCCACCGCGGTTTATGGAGAGAAGTATACTAGTTAAACGAAGCGTGCATACCTCAAAGCTAGCGATAAGTAGTGCTGCGAATTATGATAAAGTTGGTGAGCGAATTTCTTCCAGGGAGGTTTATGCCAGTGTGTTTGTTTCTATGAAATATCACATATATACACGTTCGTGCACTTCACCTTATTTAGGAACCTAAACGAAAATTAGGCAAAGTCGCCAAACCCTGACAAATATTGTTTCGTATATTATATTTCATAAAAAAAATGCATAGTATGATTATCCAGTAACATACTGTTGAACTTGAATGCACGATAAGTGCGTCACCAGTCTTGAGTAGTGAAATTTATCCTGATAACGATATTGCGTCTATACAGCGTTCAAGTTCAGATTTTTGTTTTAACGAATCGGTGAAACACCGCTGCGTACTGGAGGTGGTTGGAATAGACCTATTGCTGTATTACCCAAGCATCAAGGAGAATGCAGGGATTGGTGTTCCACGCGCCGCACGTGCTGGCCTCAGCAGCAGGAAATTTTCTAAAGCAAAAACCTAAAACAAATTGTATCTTGCACGCGCGTTCATCAACGCTTTATTTTGGTTATTTACTTCGAATCTTTAATACAGGGAAGGCGTGCGCGTGTGGCGCGTGGAACACCAATTCCTGCATTCTCCTTGATGCTTGGGTAATATAGCAAATGGCCTATAAATTTCAGTTTGAACGAAAAAATGAAAAATGTAATGATTTCATTTAAGGTCTATATTATGCCTAATTATATCTACCTTCTCGTGGCCGATAGTATATAGACAATATAATTCAGATGTAACAACAAAGCTTTAATCGCAAAAACGTTTTTTTTACTCCCACTAACAAAACATTCGAGGATACCTAAGCACTTCTTATGAGTTGTGCAAGCGAAACCGTTAATGTCGAATTGAACGCCGCTGAGTGCTCCTTCGAGTTTTACGTTGCGAGCAATGTTTTCGAGTTTTGCTGCGGAGTATGTTTTAGAGCTTTTGCAGTTAAATTTCTGAGAGGTATTTTTGTAGAGTTTGCATGTTGGCTGTAGACCGGAATCATTCGGACGACATTGCTGAGAATTTAAGTGGATTTATTTTCACGCAATGCGTTCGCTAATATTTATTGGGAGATCCAAGGTGACGATGTCTTCTTCGGTGGCCACGATGTCTTCATCGTCCGACGGGTAGAGGTCGGGGGTAGTGCGTTGAGACGCACTTCGCGTTTAGCACCGATCTCTTGTTGTGGAATGCGAGGTATGTATATGCAAGTGTTCCGTTCTGTTGTGATGGCGTCTCGCGGCGTTGCGAGTTCGAGCCGACTGTCATCGCGTAGCATGTCGATGAACGCATAGACGTAGACTACGGGGGGCATAGGGAATCGTGCCCCCCCCCCCCGGGCACGGGCCATGATCCTTACCGAGACGCTGTTTACGTGCCATGTAACGAGTTTCTAGTAGCGGCATGTAAACAAAATAACGCCCACGTTGCCTTTATTGACAAAAATACATGGGAAATGGAACCCCAGCATGCTTTCGTTAGCTTTAATCTCCCGTTCTAACCAGAAAGTAAGGCGCAGCACCCCCCCCCCCCGGGGAAATGGAAAGTCTACGCCGCTGGATGAACGTGTCGTTTGTCTTGGCGTTATGGTTAAAGTTTCGGAGCAGCACTAATGGTTTCAATTGTATGCCCGGTGGGATGTTTCGAAGGACAAACGAAGCCGTTTTTGACTGCTGCACCGATGGGTGAGGCAGCGGCGGAGAGTGACAGGCGCGGCGCGTGCTGAAATCACGTGCCTTCTCATCATCATCATCGTACTAGCTGCGGGTACCGGTTGACGACGTTAAAGGGATACTTCAACGAAATTTGAAATATTCCCGTCGTGTTCAAAAATAGGTTGAATATGATCCACAATATCCGTAAATGACAATCGCCCGTTTGTATTTTGATCCTGGTGGCTGTATTTTTCGTTATAAACGGCCCACTCTGGCAAGCGCTCGGAGAAGGCCCAGCGCAATCGTGACGTAAATCGTCTCAAACGAGCAAAGCTACGGCGAGGCTGACGTCGAGAGGATGGCCTAGTCGGTCCAGCCACCGAAGCGGCTGCTTTTGTACGAATTTTGAGTGACGGGTTAATCTTCTATAATCTTGTAGGGGGACAATAGCGACTTCTGCGACTCACAAAAAGGATTCTCGGAAAGAGGGGAGTTCCTCCTTCCCCCTTCTCTCGTCGTGGCCGGAGGCGAGACGATTTCCGTCACTAGCTCTCAAGGTTCCTAGACGAGCATTACAAACGAGGCGTTAGCGACATCCACCAGGTGCTCTTTGCTAATCGTTTAATTCGTTTTAAAATTCCTTTTCGAGACTTTTTTAGCAAGATATTGGTATGTTCCATGTGATACTGCTCTTTTGAACACATATAGACCAAAAAATGAGCGCCGAAATTTCGTTGTAGTATCCCTTTAAAGAAGCGCTGCGCCAATTGCGCCACCCTGCGCCAATTCACTTCCTGCGCCAGCCTGCTCCAAAACGCCAATTTCAGCTTTTTTTTTGTGTGTGTTTTTTTTTAATTTAGCAGAAAACGGTCGGCCACTGGCCACCATGTGGTGTGTACTTTTGTTTAGGCGTAAGTGCGGGTGACTCGTACTAGCTTTACCTGTTATTTGGTAGCGTACCATATTTTGACGCTTAGCCGTTAAGAAACACGTACTATGTTAGTTACGTTTATTTTTCTTTGCGAACGCAGTTAAGAAACACGCGCTATGTTAGTTTCGTTTGTTTTTCTTTGCGAGCGCATGCACATGCGTCAACATGAGTAAAATAAATGGTCTTTACTAGTTTTACCTGTTATTTGGTAGCGTACCATATTTGGTCGCTTAGCCGTGAAGAATCGCGAGCACAGGCACATGCGTTCTATTAGTGGCTGTGATATTTTTAAGACAATATATTTTTCCATCTAAAGTAATATAGATATAGCTTTGTATGTTAACTTGGGTGTAGGGATTACTGTATTTTATGAACAGGGATTAAGAACATTTGTATTTAATGAAAACAGGTCAGCAAGGACTGCTTTATTTTGAAACATGTTGTGGTACCTTAATTTTTTTTTTTTTTTTGTGGAGACACGCAATGCACAACATTTTATGGAGTGCATAAGGTTGCATTGCTCTTCTAGTCGATGCTTAAAGCTGCATATGTACGAGTGACTGTGGTATTCTAAAGATATAAAATACACATTTTATTTTGCATCTGAATTTTTGTCAAATGTCAGTAGCCTTGTATTTTGTTACTAAACTTGATATAGGGCTTTTTAAGCAGTGATTGAACATGTGTATTCTTTATTAAACAAAAACTGTAGTCAGCGAAGGTAGTTTATCTGACACCTTGCAGTGGTTTAGTTTTCTGGATACATGTCTACAATTGGCCTATTAAATAGACGGTTTTGTACTGGCGTGGCTCAAGTTGTGCTTTTACTGTCGGGGCCTCCCATATAAAGTCTATCATGACTCTGCCTGCTGCCGGAATGGTGCTCAAAGCCTTTCCTTTGCATAAATTGCCAATATTCCATATTTCAATGCAATAGAAATAGAAAGGTATGTATGTTGCTTGAAAATTATTCTGGGATGTGCATGCATATATTTTTGCTACATTTTCACATTTAGCAACAACAAATCACTTTTAGACACCTGTTTGACCTCCGTGACCTGCTCCAAAACCTACTTCTACGGCTACAAAACTTACTTTTGCTGCTCCCGAGCCGCTTTAAAGCGAGCCTTTTACTGCTCCAAAACTGCTCCAAAGTGGGACTTTTGCTGCTCCCAGCCCTGCTACAAAAGGCTCTAGCCCGCTTCCACCCCTGAAAAATCATTGCATTGCCTCAACATGAAATCAGTCGGATTATTCTAAGGATGTCATTGCTTTATTTGGAGTTCAAAAATCCGAGGACGCTTACTCGGTACAAAAATGCAGTAGCCTTGTTGCAACAATGAACACAGACCTGTCAAGCCAAGCAGATAATGATCCAGGAACACACAAAATGTGCCAGACCAGTGGCATGTCAGCATTCACTTACTACATATGACTTTGTAAGAAAGTAATGCATAATTACACACAAGGTTGTTGGCTGAGCATCAAACCGGCACACCCGTTAACAATAAACTTTTACAAGTCATCAAAAACCATAGCAACTCCTCCAGCCACTAAAACTTTTCGCTTGTCCTTTGCTGCATAAACGGTTGAGCACAACATGACTCAAATATGCATTGAGCTACTACAAATCTTCCACAACCACGGCTGAACTCTTTCAGCCAGTCAGATTCTTCCACAGCCTTCTCTGCAGAATAAACTCCCGTGCAAACTTTTTGCTTCGTCGCCTTCGCCGAGATGCATGAGAATGTACTCCTCAATCTCTTTCTCGGAGTCAACGTCTCTGAGGAGTTCCAAAAATGTTGGGGCATGGACGTAAGATGGCAGAGTTTTTAAAGCTTCAAAAGTCCAGCGTGTGAACTCCCTGTCAGCTGCGCAACGCCGCTCCCAAGGAAGTGACGGCCCTGGTAGGATTTCCCCCGTGAAAGTTCTCTGGACGTTGGAGCATTCACAGACGCATCTCTGGAGAGGGCAGGAAACTCTGGTTCATTCCAGGATGTGCGAGCACTCGAGGGATTTCGATGGCCCCAAGCTGTTGTCCCCCTTGAATCGTGCGAGCGCACAGAGCTGGCAGTGTCGACGGAGGTCGACAATGCAAGTGGACGCGCCTCTAGTTGTTGCTGAACCATGGCGTAGCCTCCACAAGCTCCTTCAAGAGGCTCCCTATTACTACGAAGCACAGCTGCTTTCTGAGAGTCGTCGTGAATGTTTGCTGACAAGTTGCACACACCTAGTGATGCTGGTTGAATGAGCTGAAAAGCTGACACCGTCAAAGTTGGGTTGGACACCGACGACACCCTTCCCTCTTCAAGGTCAGGCCTCATGTCCGGTGATTTAGTATTTTCATGTTCAAATGAGGTAAGCGGTGGCTGGTCCTTCGAGCCCATTTCATAAACGTC
Source organism: Ixodes ricinus (assembly GCA_037355805.1). NCBI lineage: Eukaryota > Metazoa > Arthropoda > Arachnida > Ixodida > Ixodidae > Ixodes > Ixodes ricinus. Next base: position 38,908 of record JAZHYW010037801.1, on the reverse strand, counting down.
TTCTTTTGCTGAAGAAGGTTGTTGCGTAAGGCTGCACGACGTACCGCTTGCGGACCATAAATCTCGTTGGAGCAAGGGCACCGGTAGCATGGGTGGCAGGAAGGGACCATCACCAGGGTGTGATTCGTCGCTCTGGAAAGGGACGCGGCCCCAAGACTTCATGACTTGGCCAAGCGTCTGGAACTCGGCGTCGCAGGTCCGCTTGATTGGCAACGAGACCATGAGGTTCCCCGCCACGAACCAGGCAGCCATCCTGCTTCCAGAGAAGGGACCGTGGACCCTTCCCTGGTTGTCCTGGTACAACCATTGGTCACTCTGCTCGGCAACGTCACTCTGAGAAGCGTGCGGCCGCTACCGTGGTCCTTTGGTGTTCGTCTTTCGGTGGAACATCGGCACTTTTGTTTGTTCCCGCCAGCGGAGATGTTGCTGGGCCCTGATGAACTGCCACTTTTTCCATGTCTTCGGTGATCTCTCGGATTCGAACATCGTGGTCCCCGGATTCGTTTTTTGCTCGGCTACATCCTCCGTTGCGGGCGTCGCCAGTATGCTTCGCCGCTGCCGTTCCATTGGTTCCATCCTAGCACGGGGTGCACGACGCAGGAAGCTTGTCAGAGCACGCGACTGAGCTGAGAAGGCTGGGTAGCCCGTCGGCCTGCCGTATTCCCCGTAATAGTCTGGGCCGTATGAGTCGCAGAAAACGTATACGGGCCAGAAAGGTGGCGCATTTCGCGAATAGTAGATTGGAGGTGGTATCGGTGGTATTAGCGGTACCCTGAAATACCGACGCTGGTTCATAATTTACCGCAACATTTGACAGCCAGCGAACGCAGACCACATGAGCGAGCGAGTCGTTCACAGTGTTTGCAACCACTTTGCGACTTGGCAAGCGAGTGTTGTTAATACACAAGAAGAGCACAAAACAAAAATCTCGATACGAAATGTTACGAAGTAAATATATATGTATGTTTAAGGTTCGCAAAATTTTGTTCGGACAAAACAAATAAGGTTTAAATTAAATACGAAACTCATGGAACTTTGGTCTTGCGTCAGTGGCTCTTGTTTACTTTTCGTGGAACAGACGGAACAGAGCGTGGAACAGAGGTCGGCAGGTGGAGGGGAAACGCTAGCAGAAAGCCAGCTGCTGCCTTCGAGTCACGCGCACTAAAAAGTTTGCTGAGTAACAGCGCGTTTCCCTTCGCGAAAAGAACAAAATGGTGCAAGCCTGGTACATGGACAGCGACACAACGACCGACCAACGCGAAGAGCACCAGTTGGACCCTCCCGTGCCGGTCTCGATTGACGAAGTTCGCGACAAGTCGGGAGTGCTCTACTGGAAGGTGAGTTCTTTCAGTTGCCCTACCACCGGCGCGTGAACTTCGAGCCTGCACGCGCGGCAGATGCACGGCGGAAGGCAACAAGCACGTGAAACCGAGAAACTTCGACCGGCGGCACGCTCGCGTTGCGCGCGACCAGCCACTCAGCTGATGCCACGCGCAGAGCGACAGCCGCCGGGCGAAATTCCGTCGATTTCTCGCAGCCTACTCGCCCCATGGAGTCCAATTAAGAGCGGTATTTGAAGAGCATCTATGCAGTATATTTGCCTTTTTTTACCAGCTTTAACACCGGGATTATTGCACAGGAACAGCTTTCAGTAAATCATACCGACCTGTAATCTCCGTTTCGCTTTGTTACAGCTGAACGCCGACACTTACGAGCAGGATGGGGAACTTGAAAAGATCCGCAAGGACAGGGGCTACTCGTACACGGACGTGATCGAAATCTCCAGGGACAAGCTGCCAAACTACGAGGACAAGGTATACCAATTGAGCCCTCTTTCAAATACAGGCAGGTGCAAACGCAAAACAACCTTTGACAAGCCAGTGGTAGGCTAGGTGGTGCTACTTTAAAGTCACTGGATATCGAGAAAGTATCGTCATTGCCTTCCCTGCCTGCTAGCAGGACACAAACGAACACCAGACCAGCAAAATCTGCAAGGCGATTAACTGGCCAGTCTCTGTTGCCATGGTAATCACCCCTTCGGTCCTTTCGAAGCATCAGAAAGGGTGCAAGATCACTATGGAGCATCGTCGTACTGAAAGCGTTCCTTGCCAATGTGTCTTTGGCATTTTGTATCATGGTTATCTCCACTGACCTCTTCCAATGTTATTGCTCCTCTTACGCATTTCATAACAGGAAAATGATTTTTTAATGCCTCCAATCACCGAGCCGCGTGTGGCGGTGGTTTGAAGGTGTATTCTTGTTTCACCAGTGTGGGGGTAGCAAAATATCAGTATACACAAGGAACATCTTTACAAAGCTGCCCATCACCAGCAAATTTAGATCGGTTCACCAAGAGTGGAGAGGTCAAGGACAAACTGCACATTCCATGAACCAAAAAGGCGATCATACGGGGCTCTCCGGGGATCCAGCGACTTCAGTGCAAGCTACTGCCCGATACAAAGGGTATATCAACACTATCTATCCATTCATTCCGTAACCAGACACTTGGAACAAGGCACAGGAACACCAAACAAGGGTGACATAATTGCGTTGTACACTTGCAGAAACCTTTCTGTGGCTACGCAGTCCAAGGTACGGAGCGCATGCTCGAGCATTGACGAGAGCTGTGCACACGCAGTCATCTCGTCTGAAATGCCGCAGAAATTTGTTTCCGAGCTTAGAAACCGTTTTTATATTGTTTGTGCTCATCTTTTGCTTGTCCACACCCAAGTTTTGGGTGTCGAGATGCTTCGAATCCCACTGCTTGTAGCAAGCCATACATTGTTTGGGCACTGAATTTTTAAGCTCTCCCCTTTGTATGGGGTGGTTGATGAATGGGTGGTATTGGCTGTACCCTTTTTATCAGGCGGTAGCTTGCGCCACCTAGCCTAGAGACATTTACATCTCCGATCACAGAACTTTCGACAATACTGCTTGCGGCCGCAGATCAAGACATTCTTCCAAGAACACCTACACTCGGATGAAGAGATCCGGTTCATCCTGGCTGGGAGCGGCTACTTTGATGTGCGTGATTGCGAAGACAAGTGGATCCGGATTCAGGTGACCAGGGAGACTTGCTCGTCCTGCCGGCTGGAATCTACCACCGGTTCACGCTGGACAAGCAGGTACTCATTTTCTTCATCATCTCGTCGACACATCGAAGCGGCCACACGAATTACTATAGTTAACAATAATAATAATAAGGACTCATTATTACGATTGCTTCTTCAGTTACTACGATACCGAGGCACGTGTGGGGGCGATACGTAAAACGGGAGCCTGCAACCTCACCGATTCGTTGTCTTAAAGGCACTATGGAACAAACTGTAATCTTTGGCCTAACACCGTGTGCCACTTGTGTTTTGCAGTGGTTCCTCGCAAATGTGACACACTGAAAGAAAAGCAACAGAAAAATTACTAACTCGGGAAAAAATTATTAAAGTTATTTAAAATGCGGGGTCCGGAAACCCTCTCGTCCCAGATCACGAAATTAAGTTCCCGGCTGCGGGAAGCAACGAGAGTTAGCCCCCAGCTCTCGCTCGGGGTAATCGTCACCAGCAGCATTCCGACTTCATGAAGCGTCTGCAGCAGTCCTGAGGTCGGGAAATGGCACCTCCTTTTATTTTTAGAATTATTTGGGGGAAAGGAGGCTTCTGGGCCAGAAACCGTTACGTTTCATTGTGTCCCGTACACACTGCAAGAGACGCACTTGAAAATAAAACCGCGTCATTTCATGGTCCCCTAATGAATGTTGCAGAACTACATCAAGGCAATGCGGCTTTTTGTCGGCGAGCCGGTGTGGACGCCCATCAACCGCCCGGCGGACGAACATCCCGCAAGGTTCCAGTATGTCGAGAGCCTTCGCCAGGGCATCACGGCCTGAAGATTTTGAACGGGTGCCACTTGCAGCCGTTCACGCGCAACCAGGCACATGGTCCAGCCTCCGCCGCTACGTCGACCCATTCGTATGTATGCAAACGCTCTGTCCAGAGCCCACAGAGCCGTAGATCTATTTCCCCTGCAAGAAATGTCTGTCAGGACCGAAGGACTTACGGCGCATTAGTGGAGAAACGGTGTGCTTAACCGTGGGCATGGCTGCACGTGTCTCAACTCGGTGCTACTTTGTGATTAAGAGGTGGTGGTAGCGGTGACTCCGTTTTCCGACCTGGCTCCACACTGTTGTGTTTTGGCAGCCAGGTCCGTTCCATTTCTGGCATAGTTGTGAGCAGATGGTCGTGCCCGTTCTTGCAGCATCGTGCTTTCACACAGAGCTGTCAGAATATGAATGCGCGGTCGTTTATTTGTCGCTGCGTAAAGCCCACCGCGCCTGGTGCCGGAAATATAAGGCGGTGGAAGCAGGTCAGAAAAACATTTGGATGGAGGTACCGTTATGTAATCAAGAGAATTATGCAATGTTTGTTTTATTTGTGCCGGTTTTGCTGCCACTTTACTGCGACAGTCTTCAACGCCCTTGAGGGCTCAATGTCGGCCAAGAATTGTTTTTTTTGTTCTAGGTATCGACTTGTTGAAAGACCTAAATTTTATCTCTATCAAAGATAATCAATGTATGACATTAAATTTTATATTGTTGTCTGAAAGGGTTTCTACCCCCTTTTTATATACACTTCATGCTACTTAAAAGTTGATGTTATTTTTGTGAAAAGGGAATTTCAATAAAAAATATTACCATCACCTCGTAGTTGTGGGTGAATCGAAACACACACCTTTATTCCATCATAAAATTTCTTATTAAGTATTGAATCACCCGCAGGGAAAGACCCAGCAAGCATGTTTTCCAGCGGAAAAAAAAATATAACTTCGAAAATAAATAATTTACATCTCTCGCCACGACTAGAAACGAAACAAGGTATTCATATAAGGCAAAATGCACGTGGCTTGTCCGGGTCGTGGCAGATCTCGTCGGAGTGGACCCAACTTGTAAATGCAATTGGACCGCTTGTCGGCCCGGTAAAACGTAAGGGGAAGCAAAGTGTAGAGATTTCGAACAAAACATGTTCACGTTGCATTCAGTTCTCCAGATCGGATTGAGAAATAAGCTTACTTTCACACAAACGCCTTGCCAAGCTCACACGAGAATGCAGTCGAGTTTTTGCCTCGTAGGCCGATGTGCATTTTCGGCATCCTGATTTGGCTCTTCCCCCTTATTCCTCCTCTTGTTCTTTTAGCTACCTTTGCAGCAGGAGAGGGGAAGAGACCAAGGTGACCAGCCCTGCTGAAAATGCTTTGTGCTAGGGCCACTAAATAAGATGTGCATCAGAGTACCGACAATCCATTCCACAATTGTCTCGCGGCCGTCGCCATCTTGTTGCCTAGTGTAGAGCGGGCGTAATTGCTGATAGTTACGATTAGAGAATGCGCCTTTCCGAGCTTTAAATAAATACGGTGTCCAGAAGCTCGAGCGATGACTTTTTGTTCTGTCGCGCATTGTCTGAACGTTCCTGGAGGACGGATAAGCGTTTCCTGCGATTTTTGACAAAGCCCTAGATAACTGGCAACAATTATTTTGAACAGGAAGATGGCCGAAGTATTGTCTCCAAGGCGTAGCTTGTTTAGTGGTATTAGTATGCACATTGACCTTTAAGTTAGAAAAAGAAACAAAATGATTCGACGCTCCTTAGAGGTGCACTGCACAATCAAATTACTGTGATACTGATTTCACCGGGATTTTCGCTGCTTCGTGACATCGCATTGTCCTCGTCCCTTGGCAGGCAGTTTAGTTGTTCTCAGAATCATTTAACAATGCAGCTGAAGTATAGGCGTGTTGGAAATCTTGGAAACATTTGTTCGGCTACATCATCTCTTCCACAGATTCAAACAATGGTATTTGCCATACGGTAAACTAATTTTTCTCCTAGGGTTCATAAAGTGATTACTCTTACCCTTCTCCACCCTTGTGGTGATGAAGCAAAGCGGTAGGTGAAATCGGCATATCTCCCAAGACAACTTTCAAGCATTTGAGCCACTGAAGGACGTTCACAACCTCGTGCCAGCACACGTGTACACAGTTAACGTAAAACACAAAAGCGCCATTTCGGACGACGGTGCAATGTTTGCAAATCTAAACTTCAAAAAGGTGCAAAAAAAGAGCAACATCTGTCCCCAGCCGAGCCCATTTTTACCACCGGATGAAGGACAAAAACCTCTGTGCATCTGAGTTACCGTGGTTCGACCCGTACTCGAACACCGGTGGTGGCAACAATGTGTGAACTGTACAAAGCCGTGCCGTGAACAAACATACCTGAAATATATATTAAAAGTGGCAAGATCGGGCAGTAGAACTAACCTTGCGTTGTTTCTTCAGCTCCTCATACCTGTTCCTACACAAACAGATCTATTTTATAAACAAAGTAAAAACGTGACGCCAAATGTCTTCAGTGTGAGCCGTTGGCAAACGATGCCATCGCATGCTTCGGAAATAAAAGCGTGCCGACGACAATGCGGCAACATTGTCCGATCGCTTGGTCTGGCGTTTCTGGGCTCCATTTCCTCGTTACGATGGTCGGGCCAAACTCTACTGTTCCTTGTCTCACGATGGGGTGACATCTATTGGTTTATCACTTCCAGAGCAGTGAGGTACCTGAGAAACGAGGCTGACTGCTCAAAAGTTTTGTTGCATACATCCAGTGCCTGTATGTAGTCATTGCGATAATTGTACATTTGTCCGTATATAGTATACATCCACACTGACTCGGCAGTTTGCTATATACTAGACATGGAGTGCCACGCATAATGGTTGTTCCATCGCACACTCTCAAAGGTATCATCTTCTAATCAGCTTCAAGCATGATTTTGACGAAGTCTGTAGTCTAGTGTTTCGTTCGATAAAGATCGGAGAACTTGGCCCCACTTTAACTGTGGAGAAATTTGAGCATCGGCTCGCCATGACTGAACGAAGTAATAGTTTCGCCCAGAAAAGCCAGACCCACCGACCGGAATAGTCAAACACAACCGTTCAAAAGTCTGCGCTCCCTCGACAAGTCACTCCGCGAATTCGAGGCACACGTCGGAGCGTCGCGTTCGTCGCGGTAAGTGAAGCTTGTCGTCTAACCGTACCCCCCGTAGCTCGCGACGGTCCCTCAGACGTTGGTGTTTTTGGTTGCGTCGGCCCAGTAGTTCTGTATGGTGACCGCCTCGAGGCTGTTGAGGAACGAATCGTTGTCCAGGAAGTCATCTCTTCAGAGTTTTCCTGCAAGCAGTGGTTCAAGAATGAGTCGGCGCTACGGCGGCCACTAAAAACCACAGTGCCCGGAACGTGCGTTCGACCAGCGCGTTTGGCGTCCCGTACACCGCCTGCGCGTCAAAGGCGGACTAGAAGCGGCAACAGATAACGCCACGGAAGCCGGCGCGTCGTGCCGTCGTTATCCCGGCGGTTGGTCGTTCCAACGAAAAGAAGATGGAACGCGAGCGTCGCCAGCGTTCCATCTTCCCCCCAGCGCCCCGACTCGTTTCCCAGCGTCCCGACTCGTTTCCCAGACGTCCCCGCATACCGTCGGGCCAGGAGTGAGCCGCGGCAGAAGAGACGCCTACTGCATCTACCTCTGCCGCCGTCCCACTGCCGGGATCGAGGCAGGCGACTGCGCTGGGCTTCTGTGACATCGTCAGGCAGACGTCGAAGGACCGCAAGCGAGGGTACAGTAGACGCGTCGGTCGGAGAGGCATTTTGGGCACTGTGGCGGAAACGAACGGCGGGCACCTTGGGCAGCTCGATGTGGGCGTTCATGTAGCCGCTGCGGACAGAGTCGTCGATGTAGGCCACGTTCTCGCTGGACGACTTGTCCCGCCCCCGAGGAGCCTCAGGGACGGGTGCCGCAGGAATGCGTATGTCGCCGCACCTGCGGCGGAAGAAGCGTCTCGACACACGCGCGTGTCTCCGATGTCCCGCCGTAGCTGGTGGCGGGACGAGTGTGGCATGGGCGCCCTTTAGTCGTCCCACCTCCAGGTGGGACGACTAAAGGACGCTTGCCCAACTTTGTAGCTACGACCGTCATTCCCTGAAATCTGAAAGGTAAAGTGTGCCGGTTGAATGTCGATATAGTCTGTATTTAACCTGCCTTAAAATGACTACCGAGTCATTTGGTTATTAAAAGGATAGTGCAATAGCAATTGCACAAAAATGTGTTAATATGACGCGCGTTCACGTCGAAGCCGACGGGCCGCAACCAAATGTACTCCATTCTATACAAAAAAAAATACATTCATTATAAGGAACGAAAGGACAGAAGTTGCAATCGAACGTATGCCGAGCACAAGTTGTCTGCTTCTTGTGCAGGGGTTGCATTGACGTCGGAATACCGAGCTCTGATTGGCCCTGATGGAGGGATAGTGGATAGACCTCAATACCAGATGCCTTAAAGGGTAACTGCAAAGAAAAAAAAAGTGTCTTTTTAAACAGCCTAATTGGGACAAGCATGTCACAAAACAATTTTCCCGCCACAAACAAAATGTTTTACGGCAATACTTACTGCGCGAGACTGAATTTAGTTCGCGGCTATTTCGTCCGTTTTAAACCGCGCGCCACAAAGTTGGTATTACACGTCACGTAGTGGCTGCTATACGTCACAGACTGACGTATAACAGCCACTCCGTGCGCGTCGAAGGAGCAGGAGTTTCAAATGTGGAGAAGTTGCGACTCCGACTAAATTACGTCCTGTGGCGTAAATATTGCTAGAAAAAAAATTATTTTTCGCGGAAAATTTGTTTTGTGACATGCTTGTCCCAATTAGGCTGTTTAAAAGACACTTTCTTTTCTTTGCAGTTACCCTTTAAGGTCTACCCACTATCCTTCCAATCGGAACCAATCGGAGCTTGACGTTCTGATGTCACCGCAACCCTGCTCAGGAAGGAGACCAACTTTCACTCCGCAGAATGTCTAAATATGCGCCACAGGCTTTCGCCTGACTTGCTACCGAGCTGTAACAAATCAAAACACTTTGGGACCAAAAAAAAAAACGCTCCTAAATCAAAGGCGATGACGACAACATACCTGCCAAAAGCGCCAGCAGCGAGGACAGCTCCAATCACAATCCCGGCGACAGCGCCACCCGACAACACGTAACCGGGCGACTCGACGCCGGGCATCTCGGTCCTCGTCACCTTCGGCGTCGCAGTCTCGTTGGGCGTTGCCGTCACCCCTTCCCCCACGGTCGCGCCCACCGTCGCGTCTCCGTGTCGCGAGTTGCGCTGTTCCAACACGTCGTCCGGCACTCGCAGCGGACTGGAGCTGTTTGGTGCCACACCGTGTGTCGTCGCTGCAGGCGACACTGCATAGTGGTCCGCGGGCGTCGTGGGGTCGAACGAAACCGTCGGATCCGTGGTTCCGCGGATCTGAGTCGGTTCCGTGCTCGGAAACGGACCGGGAGTCTGCAGACGGACGTCGTTCCGGTTGGTGTCGGAAGGCGCCTTCTGGGCGGGCGTCGCATCCGCGAGGTGGCGCGTCGCTCCGTCGGTGGCCGGGGGGATCGCGTTTGGGGGCGGGTACGGAGCGGGATCCCCGCCCCTCCACCTTGCGCGTGCGAAGGCTCCGACGGAATTTGGCAGAACATTCTGCTGCGGGGCCGGTGGGTAGGCGGGCCGACTTGCCGGAAATACAAACGTCGAGGGACCCTGCAGAAGATTAGAGATAATCATTGAAATATTAGGCTAACTAAAATGGTCTTACTCTCAGAGGAGCATCCAATTGTGACTTTTAGGGAGGGGTCGCCTAAATGAACCCGGATGCAGACGACAATTTCCTTTCCATATGTGTAGCTCGGAGAGGATTTACTTTTTGAGCTTAGCGACCCAAACTCTACATTTGGATTTATATTGTGCCTTCTCTTCACACCCCATCGAAGCGAGCATTTCTGAGGCGCTAAGTCTTACACTAAAGTGTGCCAGCTAATCGCCTCACGGGTCACATTCGGCCCACAAGCTATTCTTTATACAGGGTGTCCCAGATAACTTGTACCAAAGTTTACAAAAAAAATGGAGCGCTTTCTAAGAGTGAAATTAACTGTATGTTTTTAGAAAGCGTTTTGGAAAAATGCACATTACTTTTTAGTGCATGTTTTTTTTTTAGTGCAAAAAAACAAGACAGAGGACAGGTGGAAGGCGGATTGTCTTCCACCTGTCCCCAGGTACTTTTTATTCGGGGGGGGGGGGGGGGTTGGCCTTGTTTAATTTGGTGAATCGGGCAGCGGCTTGCGCTGGGCCCGAGCAACTGTTACTCGCTGCGAAAGCCGCCCATGCTGCACCCTCCCGCTTCGTCGCTGCACCGCCTACTTTCCCCGCCTCGGCCAACTTTTTGACGGTTTCCCCGACAATCCACCTTTCTTAGAAATAACTGGTGCCACCTGGGCCCGTTTGCTCGAAGCCGGTTAACTTTAACCGCGGTTAAAAGTTAACCGCCCTTCCCTACTAGGTACCTAGAAGTACCTAGCCAAGTTTGACGAGGGCTGGATGAGCGATAGCTCCGTGTTTTATTATGGGGTGGTAGCTGGTGTCACCTCCTGGCTGTAGCGAATATAAGTGGCTTCTGTGGAAAGGTTCCCGAAATGGGGGACCCAAAAATGCGCGCTGCCGTGTTTTCGCGACACAGCGTGGCATACAGTTGAGCTCAAGAAACTATTTTTATTGCTCGTGGTACAGGTAATCGGTAAGGTAAAACTAAATTAACCCTTGTTTGGAAAATTTCTAACTATTTGGCTGTCTGAAGTGAAGACAAGCCTCGTTGAAATTTCCTTCCAAGTTCGAAAGAGGACGACGAAGTTCAGTCCTAGAAACGATGAGAAAGAAGTGAGCAGTGAAAGGCGGGCGTTACACCGGCAGCATGGTTGGCCAGCATGTAAGAACTGTATATAACACCGTCATAAATTGAAAAACCTGTAATTCGGCTCCAGTGAAAATTGACCTATTAGTAAATTACCCTAACATCGAGGAGAACACTGGAAGTGTAATTCAATGATCTGCGCGCGCTGGCCTTACACTTATAAAATGTTCGAAGTAAATAATCATAATAAATCTTTGATGAACGCACGTGCACGGCAAAATTAGTTGTAGGCTTTTTGCTTTAAAATACTTACGACTGCAGACGCCAGCACGCGCAGCGCGTGTAACTACACTCGTAGCATGCACATCGGTGCTTGGGAAATTTAGCAAAAGGTCTATGGGGACGCTGTCTGCTTTTGTGTGCTATCAGTACCCAGCCGATTGAGTCAAGGCAATCCACTTTTCAAAGACGTTGCCATGCCGACAACTATCGCATTCATTTAGGCTTAGGAATTGTCAGAATCGAAAGACTATCTAAAAAATGCGGTAAGGTCATTGCTCATGCTTTGCGTTTTAAGTGAGGTAAGGTAAATCGAAAGCCTCCTGCACCATTCATTGCTGACAAACGCGCCCGATATTGCAGCTACAACGACGTATTAGTTCCAAAGCGAGCGGCGCTCACTCACCGGGGCACCGCCATGTTTCCCCGCCGTCCTTACTCTGCCGGTCACATGACCTAAAATTCCCCCTCGTAGGGAAATCCGGTTAACCGCGGTTAGTTAACCAGCTTCGAGCAAACGGGCCCTGGCGGAAAACGGGGTCTGGGAGGTTCTGGTACGAAAATCGGTGAACATGTGCTCGAGAGAGCGCTGGCACTCCCTCGATCGCGGAAGTAAGATCTGGCTGGCTCTGTTAAGCTGCAGTGACCTAGATTAGGCTCCCCAAATTCTCTTTTGTCCCCATTGTGGCTTATTGCCCCCAAGTTCGCTCTAGGACTTTTCTTCCCTTTACTTCCTAATCCACGCACTGTTCACTTATTTTCGCATTAGAGCCTCCCGAACCGGCGACTTTCTTCCATTCCCCGTCTTTTCCCGACACCTCGAAAGTTCCCGACAATTCCGGGTTTTCCAGGTTGGAAGGCTCGCCGCGCCGGTAAGGAGAAGGGGGTACTCACGACGCTCGTGGGAGGAGGGTACCGGGGCGGGTGGGGCTGCGAAAGCCAGCCGCCCCTCCAGGGAGCATGGGCACCCATCCCGTGCCCTGGGGCTCGCTCAGGGGCACGGGCTGGGCCCGCACGAACACGGGGGGTGGCCTCTCGCGCTCTTCCTCCTCCTCCTCATAGGCGTGGTGCGGCGTGGGGAGGCCCACGGTGCTCGGGGCCCCACCGCGCGTGGGCTCCCAGACCCGCACGACGGGGCCCGTGACCACTACCACCGGCGCCCCCTCCCCGCCGGGCTGGTCCGGCTGCTGCGCGACCGTGCCGGGGCGGCCCACGGATACCAGGAGGATGGCCCAGGCTGTGAGCACTGCGCACGGACGTCGACGCCGGTCTCGTGACGCTTACAAGTACCGCAACGTCCCAAGAGATGGCCCACCCTAGATCGAAAGCAAGTCGGGTGAAACTAAGAAGTGGACAGACTTTCGGTGCGCGATGAAAACTAAAAAGTTGAGGAACCTGCGAAAGTTGCGATTGCAGGGGGGGTCAGTGTACCAAAGATGACTCTCCTTCCCAGTCAGCAATGTTCGTGCATCTCTCGCCGTGGCTGATTTACACCCTTTCTGCCGAGGTCACTGTTGAATGGGGTCCTGCAATTACTAGAAGTGGGCTAACCTTTGGCGTTTTTCAAAGAATTGCAAGTCCTGTCAAAAATGGGGGTGGGCCATCTCTCGGGATATCACGGTATACACGTTTTAACCTCTAGAATTGTAGTAAAAAGGAGTCCAGCCCCTTGCTGAGCATTACTAATTTCCCCTTTATGCAAAGAATTAAGATGCACGTGGGAGCATTTTAGGTTAGACATACGTTATCTTGTCAAGATGTACACGTTTCAAATGCCAAAGCATTGCTTCTTTCTTTGGCAACCAAATCTTGTAAGAAATATGCACGGCTTTAACCAAAAAAATTCATATCTGGGGGTTTTATCTGTTGAACCCGACGGGTTTACGTCCGTCATGATGTCAAGAATACAAAGTCAGTTAAATCCGAGGAATACCGATAAACATCTGTCGGTGTCAAAAACACCAATAAACGTTCGTCAATGTCAAAAATACAAATCACTTAGTAAAATAGAATTTTTTTTTAAATTTATAAACGTCTAATGGTAACAAAAATGCAAAATTAGTTAAAACCAAAGAACACTGATAAACATATGCTAGTGTCAAACATTCAAAATCAGTCAAGACCGAAAAACACCCGTGTGAAAAATACAAAATCAGTTAAAACTGGAAAAAAACACTGATTTCTGGAAATATTCTATCCAGATAGGACTGTTTTTGTGGAAACCTACCCATGCACTTGAGCTCTGTTTCTTACGAGATTTTTCTCACCGACAACCACCGTTTTTAGCGTTTCTCCGAAACAAACCACCAAAATACACCGATATTTGAGACAAAAATAAGCACTGACAAACGCCTGCTGATTGCTCTTATAAATAAACACTGGAAAATCTACACCCTACATACGGCGTGTTACAAATCGAGGCGCTCGCTGTAAAATAAGCCGGAAAAATTGGCACTTTCACATAACGAGCTCAAACTTTCAGCAAAGGTTTATCTCTGTAGTGGATTCTACTTTGTGAAATTTCGAGGCTATAGCTTCACTTCCGCGAAAAATCACCTGGCTTAGACATTCTGTCACATGTTCTGAATGTCCTGTTCCTACCTCGCTGCCACATGGAGTTGAAGAGGAGGTTAAGCTGTGCTCCAATGCTTCCCCCTCCTGTGGCGCGGAGGTTAAGCTGTGCCCCAATGCTTCCCCCTCCTGTGGCATCAAACCAACAGCTGTGCCATGCACTCTGTTGTTGGGACTCTCTTCCATGGCCTTGCTGCAGTGAAACTAACTCCAACGCAAGCAACCAAGCTCCCTGTAGGGTACTCATACGAAGCTACTGCTTCAAATTGAGAACATTCCCAACAATTTCAACGATGTTGCTGGCACAGACCAGTCATTTTTCGAGCTGTTATTGGGAGATGGCCCCATAGGTATCATTTCGTTCACCTCTCCCTAAGAGTGTGGTTTATAGACCCAGAGATAACCTCCCTGTAAACTAACATGTGTCCAATATCACATGCACAGTGATATTAACCCTTAAAGTAGCAAAAATAGAAATTGTGTTTGCACAATTAAGGCGTTCTTGCTGTCATCAAATCCCTTCCGCTTGTCATCTGCTTTCGTTATGGGGGGCCTGTGGTTGCATTTCGCAATAATAGCTCCAGACACATCTAATCTGCGTTGGCACTCGTCAATAAACTTGTCCAAGATGCGGTTCCCATTTTTTATATGGAAGCTAGGCACTGGAATTTCAGAAGGAACATTGCACCCCTAATATACACTCTTTATGAAAATTTCAGCGCTCTACATCTGGATGCTAATTTTATTTTACTGATTTTATAGCCACCCACCATACAAGTAGTTTTTTAGTAGGTACAGAATTTAAAAGAGAACTTGGACTAGGCATTTTTTAGCCCTGAGGCTAAGTTGGTGGCCATGGCAGCCACTTGAAAAGAGGCAAATTAATTAATAAGTTAGCTAATTAACTAAAATGATTCCATTAACCTTTAAAATTTTCATATTGGGCATAAAGTATTTGGAGAATCGATGCTCGACCTCAATATGATCTGTGTCATGAAGTTCTTATAAAAGATTTGTAGTGGGTGCCACGGGGCTTGAGATAGCACCCTTGTACGCGGCTTCATACTGAAACTAATCGAGCAAAGAGTGTTAGTAATGATGATCCTTCTATTGGCTCCACAAGTTAAGCTGGCTGCATCCACTACAAATTTTTTAATCAGAATTTCACGACATGATTAAACCATATTGAGGTAGAGCATCAATTCTCCAATTACAATATCTCCCAAAACGAAAAAGTTGGTTAATACTTTTCGGATAGATAGCCAACTAATTAATCCAATTGCAACTTTTGTATGGCTCTGAAGCATCATTTTAGTATGCATCCTTCATTTATTAAAGTGCGCAGAGAAGCAGATGGAGTCCGGTGAGCCAGCATGGCGGTGGGGACACTCGAGCGTCTTACAGAGTGCACCCATCAATAGTGGTGGCCGATAGTATTATAGATTACAATAATTTTGACAAGCCTTGTAAAAAAAAAGTCCTGAATATATCGTCTCTAAAATTGATTCTAAACACCTGGCTCCTTAGCATAATCCCGTTACGTCATGGGCCACGTGATGTAACCAAGGTGTGTCAATATTTCGTCAAATGTAACCAGTCTCGAAAAAGGTCTGTCTCAGGCCGAAACATCAACAAACTTTACAAATAATATGTTTTAAAAACTCCAACAACCGTCTCAAGTGCATTTTCTGCCGTATATACTTTTCGCCATCTTGCGCTTTCTGGGGCCAAACGGGGCCATCTTCTGGTCTGTGCCCAAGATTACAAACTTCTGCGAGAGGTTTCCACACATGACAGCCTGTCAGCGCACCACCCCCTGTCATTTCCTGCGAGGTGAATTGTTCTTTAGCTCCCTTCTAAACTACTATCCTCCCAAACGCATTTCCCGAACGTGGCCCACAGGAAACGACTGCACGAGAGAGAATGGTGCGACGGCTCGGACGTCCCAAATGGACGGTTCAAAGAGCAGTTAGACGGCCTCGAACAAGCAGTCCGAGGATAGCCGGCCGACCTGCCATTTTACGCCTCGGTTCGTACTGACCGAGAAGGCAAAATGAAAGGGAGCATGCCGCAGTTTACACAAAGTTACGCAACAATCGGAGCCTCCAACAGCTACGACAGGTGGGTAACCAATCCCCCAGAAGTGATATGACAACAAAGAAACTATTTTGTTGTTGTTGCCCTCATTTCTGGTCGTGTCGCAACCCATCTCTGGTCTATGCTGTGCTCCTTTTTTCCACATTGGCAGAGCAGGATAAAGCGAGTCTGGAGTTTAAGAAATGCAAGGGACTTATTATTATGTTTATGCTCCTCTTTGTGACTCGTTCTTCAAGCTCTTTATCGGTGAATGCCGCCATCTTATTAGTTGAGGAACGACAATGCAATGCTCGGAACTTGTCACGCCCCACATTCCTAAAACTGCCAGTGATCACGGTCGACTGGAGACAACTGTTGCCGATCGGCGCACCATTTGTAGGACCCATTGACGTCGTCAGCTAAGCCGGCCACATGATGTGTCCCCTGCATGGTTGCTCAGGCTGCCACCACATGTGCCATGCCCAGCTGAAAGAAAGCAAAACGACAACCAGGAGATTAATAAAAAAAAAAAACATTCAGATAAGAACTTTGATACATACTGTAATCTACCAAAACAGGCTATAGTAGCCGTTTCTAGCGAAAATATCGAAGCGAGACACAAAAGACTTGCCATGTTTGTGTCACGTAAAAAAGTCACAGAGAAAATGCAGGAGGAAGTTCTTTTGTCCTGTCTTCGTCCTATATGTCATTCTTCTTTTTATCCCAGAAACTCACAAATGCCTCTATCTCGTGTTTTTCTCGCCTACTCTTTTTTTGGTACTTCGTTCTGTAGAGAGGGTAGATCAACACTGATGTGTTGACTAGGCATACATTGCTGCCTGCCGATGCTTGCATACCTTGGCTAGTGTTAAAAAAAAAAATATAAGCAAGGACAAAAGAAAAGGCATATCCATTGTGCTTTATAATGTTTACTGCATGATGCAATGGTAAGAGCCAGGTACGTAGCCAGGATTTTGTTTCAGGGGGGGCACCCATGACAATATGCTGTATGAGGGGGAAGGGGGAGGAGGTCCCAGCAAAATGGAAGATTTCAAGGGGGCAGCCAGGCCCCCCCCCCTTCGGCTACGTGCCTGGTAAGAGCATGGGTGAGTTGGACAAAGTTTATAACCTGCGATGATGTTGCATCTGAGACTGAGGAAGAGTAGGATGGTATTTCTTTCCTCAATTGAGTGTCATTTCTTTTATGATGAGCATTAACAAATCCACATTATTGGCTGTACTGTAATGACCAAACTGTTTGTTTGGCCGGTACTGCGCACTGACAGCAGTTTGCTGTCTGTGTGCAGACACGAAGCTCGTCTCACGACAGTCAGGTGGTTAAATCACGTAAGCAAATAGTTTCTGTAAGCCACACATGATGTGACAACCAGCATGCACTACATGGCACATCAGGTGCATATAACATCACAATCAATGCAAACTTCAGAGTGAACAAAACCATACCCAGCCAATGCAACTTCCAGAAAGTGACCACAACAGGAAAAAAAGAAAAGAAAAGGTGCCTAGAAAACATTACGGCAAAATGAAACGGTCACTAAACCATAACAAACTATTCCCTCATACAGAATAGATCCCTGCAAAAGCAGCCTAGAAAAAGCAAAACAAATGCAAAACAAAGTGCATACACAACTACGGCTAGTCTCCCAAAGTGGCCTTAGAGACAGAAGTACTCTTTTGCATGTCCCCCCTTTTCCTTTTAAGAGGGTAAGAAAGAGGAACCGTTTTCTAAACGGATATGTTTCCGTCCTCCACTGCCCTGTTGAGACCGAAATACCACGGTACAGTAACTTCCTTTGACTTCAGTTTCGCCCTAGCTGGTCTGATTGTGATGTTAATATGCCGGGTCACAGAGCGTGCTCTCCTTTGAGACGCTTCTGTGGTTTTCGCCTTTTCCCACGCGGCTTTTGCCTCACATTTTCCTCGTGCGGACCGTTGCTTGTCGACATTTATCTAACCGACGGGTGGCCTGCGGGAGGACCCATTGTGTCATTGTGTCTCGGCACCAATTAGTGCCGGCGTTGCCGGTGTACCAATTGCAGCGCCACCTTTTGGCTTGTGGAAGAGCTTCAAACGTCTTTGCTCAAGTTTCTGTGAGACTCACCATGCAACAGTGGTATATCGTGTCAAAAGACTGCTTTCTAAAATCCTTTGTAAAGAGCTGCGTTGGATTCAGCACACCCAGTCTATAGCTGGTTTTTAGGTCGACAGCATAGCAATTGTATTGAATAACAGCTGGTTGTGGGGATTAACTGGAACAGTGCAGGCTGCCTTTGAAAGCTGTTTTATAACTTTCAACATTGCTGTAAGCGAACACAGCTGGTCGTCTATACTGCAGAGAGATGGATCGGCTGAAGCTGCGTATCTCCATGCCTGACCGTTGTCGGGTGTCGAGATCTATTCCGATTTTATACCGCAGTAGCCACTGAAAACTGAACGTAAAAGGGTCAAAATGGTGACACCGAATGACGTCAAACCGAGTGTTCAATCACGAGAGCTAGTGACCAAGTGAAGCCATCCGTCATTAATGCTATAAATATTCAACTGAGTCACTACTATATTTCAGAATTTTTTGCCACATGGCTGGTGCTAAAGGAAAACAGGTGTCTGTTTACACCGATAAGAGAGTCGGTTTGCTCTCTAGCTGAAGGGAGTAAGTTATGAGAACCGCAGGATTTGGGTGACGAACACTCATTCTATCGTCACATCGGCCGTCAAAACGAATTCTACAGTTCACGTCATATATCTGTCACAGAAACTGCCACAGCAAACGAAAAATCAGTTCCTTAAAAAGAAACGCTGACAGCGTTTGAATCCATCGGGTGAGAGTGCATAAAGAAAATATAGCCAAGAAAAACGCTTGTCAGAGCCCCGCGCTTTTACCAAAAACAGAAGATAAAAAAAAAAAAGAAAGAAAACGATTGCAGCAATGGCATAATTTCTGTCGTGCTGCAATTTTGGGCACACCGGATACTCAAGGTCGCCGAAAGTACCCCAGTGCGCGCGTTTCGCGCCCATGACGCTAAGCCAGGTGCTGTACTCGTTTGAGCACAGAGCTATGCAAAATCGGACTGAAGAAAAAATAAGTAACAAACGCACGCGCTAACCGTTACCTTGTCCGACTTCGCGACAACCAGCTCGACTCGGAAAAGAACTAGGAACAAGAAAGCCTTATCTCCGATCAGAGTCGCGCGGCAGGAAATAG
This sequence comes from Ixodes ricinus, assembly GCA_037355805.1. NCBI lineage: Eukaryota > Metazoa > Arthropoda > Arachnida > Ixodida > Ixodidae > Ixodes > Ixodes ricinus. The sequence continues at coordinate 19,991 of JAZHYW010037801.1, read as the reverse complement.
GGGAAACACAGCTCATCTCACCCAGCCTTTTTTTGTGTTACGCTCGTATTCCGAGGTTGCGATCGGTGGCTTCGGAGACGGGCTGGGCAGATCTCGTCGAAACCGTCGTCACCGGTTGTCGCTCAAACTGGACGGTATCCTCGGAGACCGCAGCATTTCCGATCGTTCTCTTGGACTGACGCATACAACGGCGCACACTGCCGCCGTCGGGTTTTGTTTTTGGTCTGGGCGTTTCGATCTGACACGAGCCGTATCCGTTCGCTGGCGCTTCGCTTCATATAACTTGGAACGCTACGGAACGGAGAGACTGAACATTGCAGCTCGCGAGTTCGTGACGCTTCCAGTCGATTTCCACTGGTTTCAAAGACGTCGCAAAAAAATCCCGCACGCACATCCTCTCCGTCCCGCCGCACCGATCACACGCTCGCAGCAAACTGGAGCAAGCGAGAAAGAGAGCGTACCTGGCGGCGCGTTCGAAACTCGCTCTACCGTCTAACGCTCAACGTTGGATCTGTGGTACGTGACGTCACAGCCGTAGGAATACGTGGGGTCAGCGTGACGTAGCCGGGAAGCGTGCGTTGACGATCGCCCGAAAAATCGAACACTTTGTGGAAAGAGCGTGCGCGCGTGGGCTGGGTATACAAAGATGGCAGATATTTTGGTTTCGGTTCTTTTTTCTTTGTTGTTGCGGTGCATTTGGGTTTCGCTTCTCCGCCGTTCTTTCTTTCCGTAATGATCTCGCTTTCTTGCGGTATCGCGAAAAAAAAAAAAAAAAAGAGGATATGGAAAGAAACAAAAATAGAGGGACCGGGGAACGAGGTAATATCCTCGTCGACGTTACTGTGTACATTTCTGCATGTTTGGTGTAGCGTAACCGTCGCCAGCCGAGCGGGACGACTTAATGAAAGGGTTTTCAGCTTTCCCAACACCCATTCCAGCAGCTGTCACACACAGTACTGCTGCTCCGGAAATATTTGTCAAGTGAATATTACTTAGCTCATTGTGGTACGCACTCCGTGAAAGGTTACTAATATTCCCCGAAGGAGAGATCCACGTATGCAGTCCGTTTTGCCGCCCGGTGGCAATCAATTCATCGACAGGTTGTTTCATCGACAGATTATTTTATCAACAAATCGTTTCATCGACAGCTCAGATTAGCTTTTCGCTGTAATAAGTCACATGAGACTGTCGCCGCGAAGCGGCATGGGCCGGTCGGCCAGGTGGGTTAACATTTTTGTGATGAGACGCCACAGAATGATGAAACGTTCGTGTCGACGAAACGTGTGTCCATGAAACGTAATTCAACGCCTCTTCTTTTATTTAGCGCGTGCGAATTCAGCAGAGGCTGAGGATTGCGAATTTCATTAGTTGCTATAAAGCCCTCCACCCTTTAGCAGGGCGAATGCTGGAAAGGAGAAAAACACCAACCATGGCGAGCAGACAGCTTTCTAGGATGAACTTGATTACAGAAGAAGTTCTACTACATATTTGAATGTCTCATTCATACTTCAACACATACAACAACAAAAAAATAGTATGGATATATTTTTGGGGCATTTACATTACCCACCAAGAACCATACGCAGGCGATCTATCAGAAGGATACACTGCAGAAAGGATTGATCTGATTATGGAAGTCACATCCCTGAGACATTGGGATGTCAGCAGGAAAACACGTTTATGTCGCACGGTACACATAATCGGGTGTCTCGAATCATTTTCTGGTGGTCTCGGTTATATCTGGGGCAAGGTAACAAAGCCTGGGGATATTAAAGTCGACCTCGATGTTATCTGTTGGTGCTTCTTGGAATTCTTCAAACAATGCGTCGTCTAACGGCAAACAGGATGCACCTTTGAAGCCATCGTCCTTGTTTCAAAGCAAGCGGTTACGAAACTATGGCCTCGAAGACCCCATTGTTTACTTAACTGCCGCCAAAGGGCGCCGAAGAATGGACGACCAGATGTCACCGCCAGTGGCGATGAAGCGTTTTGCACCTAATTAGGGAGTATTTATTCCTTCTACTCCCTCACCTTCCACCCTCCTCCTATTAAACGCCTTGGTCTAAGTGCGCAACTAATTGTACCTCTTTAGGATTTTACTGATATATTCCTGTTTTCTTTTTATCGGCTCTGAGCACTGTTTTCGCTAGTTGTGTTTGCTGTATGATTACCTGCTGGTAAGATCTAGTAATTTTTAGTTCAACGCTATCCAAGCAACGTCGTAAAAAACAACAACAACAACAAACTGTTTTTTTCGTTTACAAATCACTCGCAGAAGGTTACAAAAATCGCCGTATAACATCGTTTAGTCAAGCATCTCTCTTATGTAGCCGTAATAGAGAATTCCATCGTTGAGGCTTTATATGGAAGGTCTGGCGGTTTGCCTGCGTACCCATGACCTGACATTGAGCTGGATTTCGTCACTCTCATTCCGATGTGGTTAGAGATCCGTGTGGGTAGGCCGGGGAAACAAAAAAACAAAACATTGATGCAATTAGTTCTCCTGCACGCCACCGCTCACAACAGGAACATAGGCGACAAGCGCAACAGCCAAGGTTGAGCGCTGCTTGTAACGCCCTTTTTTTTCTCCCCTTGGCTCGACTAAGGAAATATCCAGGTTAACTTGGCGTACAGGCGTCGTTCCAATGAAGGTCACAACGACTCCGTACGCGAAAGAGCCGCCAGCAAGGACAGCCAAGGGGCGCGGGGATTAAAAACGCTCCTCGATCCTCATTCAAAAGAAAACACAAACAGACAAACATAATAAAGATAAGAAACTCCGAACGTCATCCTCGCAGGCAGTTACAAGTTATTCGTGCCAGACAATTGACACCCGCTGCCGTGAGCTTTACGGTGTCCCCAAGCACCGAAGCAGACGATAGAAAACGCGCAAAAAGCGCGGGAAAGTGGCTCGCACGCAGGGTTGCGAGCTTTGTCTTTCGCACTGGCCTAATTACGGCGTGGGGTTACGGTTTCCACGGTCACGAAGCGGCAGTCCTGCTCACCGCACAATGGAAGTGTCTTTGTGCGTGAATATACGCTCGAGCTGATCGTCCTGCAAAGCTTTGCGTGGCGTGGCTTCGTTCCATTGTTGTTCTTTCTTTGCCGCCTTTTCTTCTTCCTTTTTTGTTTTTGATTTTGTTTTGTTTCTTGTTTGAAAATTATCTCGTGTGAACTTTGCGTGTGTCGTAATCGTGATGTGTACCCTGTGGTTATTTCGTTGAATGCGAGGTGAAATTTCCAGTGTGCACGCAAACCGCAGACCAGCGGGCGACCACGAATCTTCAACCGCTCACGGTAGGCTGCCAATCTCTCCACATGCCTTCATTTATTTTCTCGACTTCCTCTCTATCTTCCTCCCTAACAAACGGGGGTCGCACTTTTTGGAGGCACAATGGGGGGCAGAGGGGTGCATCACTCGGTCGCATAGCCCCCCCTCCCCCCCTCGCCGTTTATCTTCGCGGCGACAATCTGCAAATAATCGCTCATTAATATATATATATATATATATATATATATATATATAATATATATATATATATATATATTAACTAGGGTTGGGCAGTTAATCGATTAACCTACAAGTTTATCGATTAATGCTTTAATCGCGATTAATTCATTTTTAACCGGTTAATCGGTTAAATCTTGGCTAACAAAACAAAAGTTTACATTCAACCTTTTGACGAAAGTGCCACAGCGCCACAAGACAATGATATAAAGTAAGATACACAACGCAAGCGCTACTTTCAATTGACGGTTTGTTGAAACCACACAAACTATTTATACACCCAATCGGGCTTCTCAAGCAGGAATTTAAATTCTTTGCCTGTTAAATGAACAGTCAGGGCACATATGCATCTGTCACTCCCTTGCATTCTGATGTTGAATGACTCATACAATTATGTCGAGATCTTGTTTCTTAATTGATAATGTAATTAAATGCAAAGGTGCAAGCGAGCTGGTCAATAATGACGAAAATAATCTCTGGAGAACGGGAACAAAGGGGACAAAGGACAAACAGAAATCTCCAAACACAGCTAGGTTACTGGTGCGCGACCGAAACAATCCGCCTGGTCCTGGTATCGAGACCAGAGACCTCTTCATTTCCACTGGAGCGCTCTACCAACTGACCTAACCAGGAGTTAGACGTCAGTAGTGCAAACGAGTTTTATCAGCTGCCACCAATCTAGCATTAACAAGGGAGAACGACTTGCATTTTTAAGGTTATGCTTGATAATGTAATTAAATGCAAAGGTACAAGCGAGCTGGACAATAGTGACGAAAATAATCCTGGAACAAGGGGGACAAAGGACAAACATAGCTAGGTGACTTGTGCGCGATCGAAAAAATCCGCCTGGTCCTAGCTGGTATCAGAACCAAAGACCTTCTCCGGATTTTGTTTTCCCCCATTTTAGTTGTACAAGCGCATCTGTCGAAATGAATAGTCAAACTGATCGATGGTGAATTCCTTACTGACAGCGCTTGCTCTGGTGCCCTGTCAATGACGCACCTGCCCGTTTCATCACCCACGAACGCCTTACCGCAAGTCGTGGGAATTTCATACACGACCAAGGAGACACAAACTACGAACTGCTTCGCGTATTTCTTTTTGGACATATCAACCTCGTCTTTTTTGTTGTTGATTTTGTAGCAGAGACCAGACAGCTTTTTTGGGGCCGAAAACACTACCGGCACATCAAAATGTGTGACTCCACCCTTTTTAGGTTGTGTGAAACCTTGTGTATGGAAGGTATGACGACGGGTCTCACTTTTTTCCTGGACTTGGATGATACGCATTTTTTGTGTGTGTTTTTCCTTGATTTATTTGACGTGGCATGTTTTCTATCTATACTGGGTGCTAACATAAACAAATCTTAAGTTGAGAGTTATCGCTCTGTCCTGTCGGTTACCTTTTACTTTGTCCTCGTCTTTGCGCTGTTTTGTTTTTAATTATATCACATAATCATCAAAGGCAAAAATTAAATATTCAATTTTTAAAAGCTACTTGCATGGGAATGAATGAACCCGCGTTAATAAATTAAGTAATCGAATAAAGTGCGGCGATTAACAGTGTTGGGTAAAGTACACCTAAAAAGTACTTGAAGTAAAGTACAAAGTAAATGAGAGGTTATGTACTTCAAGTAAAGTAGTAAGTACACAGGGCACAATGTACTTGAAGTAAAGTACTATAAATGCAATGTACTTTCAAAGTAAAGTACAAGTACTTTTTAACACAATCTTTCATGATGTCCTTCCAATCCACTATACAGTGTTTTTTTTTTAACTGATATGTAGAGCCCTGCACGGATAACAGTTTGATCATCCGCATCCGATCCGTATCCGCATCCGCAAAGTTTTTAAATAATTGTATCCGCATCCGATCCGCATTCGCAGACTTTGTATCCGCATCTGAACCGCATCCGCAAAATTCGGAACAACATTCGACCCTCAATCCGCACATTCATTTTATATCGTAAAATCAAGCATGAATCAAAATTAAAAGAAAAGCATCTGGATGGTATTTTATAAGCCGTCTGCTTACCTTTGTACAAAGAACTCTTCGTGTCAGAATTACGGTGAAAGTCATTTTATCGTATTCTATTTGATCGTATTTATAAAATAAGCGATCATCCTTCCAGAGACACTTCGCATCGCTTGAAAGATGATCGCAGTTATGAGATCGTCTTCTTGAGAGTCCGTGACACTGACACTCTGTCCAGAAGATGCGCTCAAAAGGAAGGAAATTGTAATATTTATTTTCCTTTTTGCTTTGTAAAACTCACTTCAAGCAGACGCATATATTTATAAACATAAAAATTAACAAAGGACAGACTATTGTGTCATTTTATTTAGGCCAAACAATAAAAAGAGGGAGAGGAAAGGCGCTCACTCACCGCAGCAAAGTACTCGTGTATATGTGGTAAGGCGCGAGTACACCACTGAGAAAATATCACAATGGCAACACCTCCTATCGGTTCAGTTTTAAACACGAACCCTCAGCTGCATGCTCGGAACCATATACTTAAAAACAACTCAGTGCCAACTGTCGAGAAAAAGGAAATGCACACGCACGCAACGTTTCACTTGTCGAGGTTGCTGTGTAGAAGAAACAGAATGTCGTCAACATGGACGGATTCAGACTGGTTTGCCTCTCTAAAATTAATACCCGCTACTGAGAAGTCTCTCTCCGTTGGTGCACTTGATGCTGGGGTGGCATGCACGAACTGTGCTGCAAGAATGAGGTGCGGAAGCTCGTACTGGCGCAAGTTCCACCACTCCAGAGGATTGAATTCAGTCTCCTCGATCTACTGCGAAGAAGCCACTTGCAGGTTTCTTCTACTTTCTTGTGGCTTGTACGTTTTGGGTTTTCTTTGCTCAAAGAACGTTTTCTGCTCTTTCCCTGCCAAGCAAGAACACGCTTTCCCGGGACGACGATGCTCCTGCATTCTTTACTTTTTTCTAGGGACAGCATTTTTGGCGAGATAGAACGTTCTAAAGCGATCTTTGGTGAGAATCAAATCTTTCTTGACGTAAAGAACAATTTTCTCCCCGATTGGCACCTTTTATCTAAGAGAGTAGTTTTCTCCCGCAATACATTTGATGATGCATTTCATAGTATCACTCACTAATTCACTCTACACTGTGCGGTCGCACACGTTTATGGGCCGCCTCGGCAAAAATGTAGATCCGGACACGCGGATATCCGCATACAATCCGCATCCGCAGCCCCTGGAATCCGCATCCGATCCGCAATCCGCCAAATCTGATTCATTTTTATCCGCATCCGCCAGTTTACTGCGGATATCCGCGGATATGCAGGGCTCTACTGATATGCATTGCCCCAGTGGTAATGGGGGCGCATCAGTTATTTTAGGAAATGGCGGCGAATTTTGGATGAAGTCAAGTGGCCACAGAGTAGTTGTTTTACTCTCGCTTACGAACTATTCAACACAATCAACTTAAAAGGGAATTATTTGTATCGGTCTTATAGCCGCCATTACTTCACTCAGAAAAATGACCGGATGACGTCTCGAAAGACGATAGTGCATTTTCCCGTGACTATAGGCCACTTTTTTGTTAAAAAGGTTGGTGAACTCTTATTCGCGACTCCAACTAACTATAGGTGGCGCCACTCATTTTCCAAAATGGCGGTTATAGTGAGGGTCGGAGATGCGTGCCGCTGTTGAGCCTGTCTAGTGTGCTGGCTTCACTGAGCGACACAAATTATTTCTGGTAATACGAGGAAGCTAGGGTGTTATGAGCGCAGGTCACCTCTTTACCCTGAAAACAAGAACGGTGTTTAGCGTAATATTTACGCAAGGATGCGCGTTTTAATTCTGGAGCGAAACCGAAACTAACCTCTATTTTGGATTTAATTTCTCGATATAGGTCTTAATTTCGGATTCTTTCATAACTCAAGATGTGTCTCACATCGTAATTATTTAGTTAGAGAAGTTGTTCGCGGAAACTTTATTTTGTGACATACATGTTCGATCCAGGCTGATATTTGTAGTTGTAGTTGTTGAAAAAATCAGTGCTGATATTTGTGCGTTCTCGCTGCCTTTTCTCGCTCAGATAATTGTCATGGGAAATAATGAACTGCGGGCCTTTTAATGGGTTTTGGGGTATTTAGATGATTAATTGGTTTAACATTATTCCCAGCACAAGAATAAGAGAATAATTCCAATTTTTACAATATGTCCACAAAACGTATAAATTAATAAACGCTGTTCTCACTGCAACAACCCAAAGACGGAATCCGAGTCAGACAGCTGAAGTGTGTGTGTTTTTTATAGCAACGCGTGACGCATAGGACTTTATATTACATCCAGTGTTTGACTGTTTGTCTATCTTGATAACGATGTCAGAGTTTTTCATATGCTAAAAGAAAACAAAATTATACCTTTCTGGAAAGACTATTATGGTTAAATGGCGTATTTTCGTGATCTTGGCGTTAATTGGGGGCATACATTGCCGCGATTTGTATTAATAATAATAATATTAAAATTCAGATATTTTAATACGTAATTTTTCAAGCTCTAATATAATTTGTTGCTTATGATCTAATTTCAAACGCGCGAACAAATATGACAATCAAAAGTGTGCTAATTATCATCACTGGTGCCAATTGCAGCATTTTTAATTACCAAGTAATAAAATAAAAATAGTCTAAAATCAATGAAAACATTCTAGCTAATGTGAGAAATCCATGTAAAATTACATTAATTGTGGGTAAAGTATATTTTGCTATCAAAGTCGCGACTTTTGACAATCGGCAAAACGTCCAAAGTCGCCGCCAATATCCTTCCAAACCAAATGCCCAAAAATAAAAAAAAAATTTTTTTTTAATTATTAATTTTTTATAACATTTAGTTACTTTCATTTTTACGCTCCGTCGTTTTGCCAATCTCAGCCTTTCCAGTTCGAAGGAACGCCTACCTGCTTGCACGTCTGCTCACTGCAGCACGTTTCGTTGGCGTTGGAAGCCGGTGAAACAGTAGTGAGTTTTAGTATTGCGTATACGAGCGAACGCAAGCGCTGTGTGTTTGCGTTAGCTTTGCGTGTTCCACACTGCGCGTGCGCGGAGCCCAAAATTGCGGTCTTGGATGGCGCATGGCGATGAGGCGCACGCACAACGTGGGGCACGCAACTCTAACGCAAACGCACACCGCTTGCGTTTGCTTCTATGCGCAATACTAAAACTCTCCAGTAAGGTACAATCCCATACCGGCTGCAGCACTACGTTGGGACAGTGAAGAGTGTTGTTTGCATTCGGAAATGACATTTCGCGAGCCATGATCGCGAGCAGTTCCGCCGTGCCCGCTGAGCAGGAGAATCGGGGGACCCTCACTAGAGCGCTTCCCGTTTCCGCCGCGGGAGGGCGAGCGTCGAGCTGGAGACGCGAATAGTCGACCTCAGAAGTTGTGTGCAATACTGGGAAAGCCAAGGACACGAGCACGTGGTTCTTGAAAGAGCTAAATTCACCGAGATCAAATTGGAGAAATGTACTTTAAGAGTCAGGAGTTGTACTTTCCTCGGAAAGTACAAAAAAGAAAACACTTTAAGTACAGTGCATACTCAGAGAATGTACTTCAAGGAAAGTACAAGTTTTCTAAACCCACTTGAAGTAGTACTTTAAGTATAATGTACTTAAAGTACTTCCCAGCACTGGCGATTAATAGGGTTAAACTTTTTGTTCGACGTCCAGCCCTAATATTAACTTACCTGGCCCACCCGTACACGCCGCTTCGCGGCGCACCGCCAGCGGCCCAAGGCCCGCTGTCTCCATTGCACCTCCGAGAAGTCAATTCCACAAACGGGGTAGAAATTGGCATTCTTCGTGACGCCATCTTTGAGACAGCACAGAACGTTTCAGCCGCGTATTAAAGATGTTCTACATTTTTTGTTATTTATTTCTCCTTTTTTAACGTTAACTGTAGGTTGTAATCTGACTGCACATATGGCGTCATATACGCCGAGAGTAACTGGTGAAGTCAGTCTGTATCTCTCTTTTCCTCGAGTGACGGTAATTATAATGGATATGTGCTTTTGTTTGCCAAGTTTTATAAATCAGGCATGCGGTAAATTTCGTGATGGTCACCAGTGAACGTCTACCATTTGCATCCCTCATTCTCAAATTAATTCGAGATAAAAATGTACGGTTGACACCTATTCCATTTGCATCAAGCGCACTTTCTCAAGCGAATAGTATAGATGAAAGAGAGATTTTCGTGTCATAAGCGCAGCCGTGAAGGAACTAGAAAGGGGATCGCTGCGTCTGCTGCAGACTGACAAAAGTGGTATGTTCGGTGTACTTCCCGAGACAGCGTTCGGAAGAAAGGCAGACGAAGCCCTCGGCGCACTCTTCATTGAATGGAAAGGAGAATATTGTTGAAATCCTCAAGGAGGATGAGATGGATGATCTGGCAAAACGAGTAGTTAACCAAACAAGGTCTTCGCTAAGTCTAAAGTTTTTTTGAAAGATCACAAACCGGATATGTTTTTCGCACACCTATTCCATGTTCTCCGAACAAGGTCTATCGTCTTTACAGTGGACATCTGAACCTATGTCCATTGATCACGAATCATTGTCTATCGGCATCTCATGAATACAGTGACCCTTGCTGTAAACTTTAATGGGAACGGTGTCCAAACTGCAGGGTCGTCGGTCATGCTACATGTGCCACGTCGGCAAGCAACGAGCCTCTGCAACTCGAAGACGTGCCTGATTATCGAGTTGTAGGGCTTTGCAAGTTTTGTTGCAATTGCCTTTAGTGAGGATATCTTCTCTACTGCCTTGTTCTCCAAACAGGAATCACCACGGAAAGCAAAACAGCACGAAGGACGAACGGAGACAAAGTCTAGTAGAATAAGTAGACCAATGCGCCAAGGTCCATAATAGGTGTCTCTCGAGGAGGAGCCTCCTGGTTAGCAGACGTTCCGGAGCGGCGCTTCTGTGCTATCAGTCGACCTTGCGTAGTGGTAGCGTTCCAGATCTAAAACCCACGGAACTGAGATACGGTCTTCTTCGCCGCCACCCTACTTGTCGCGGCAGTCTTGGCGAACAAAGTCCGATTTACGCGCAAAGAAGTCCACTGACCGGAACCGGCCCGCCCGGGGGCCGCATGGAGCTCTTCTCTCGCGCCCCTCCGCATTGTCCATTGTCCGCGAGAGTGCTTCACGCCGGGACGCTTGGAAGATAGCTCTCTTGAATCACGTCACGGCGTCTGAGAACCAGCGTCACTTTATTATTTATGTTGACAGGGCAGAGCGGAACCAGGACCTGGTTAGAAGAGCGAGGGTATGCGCCAAAGAAGAGGGGTAGAAAATGGGCGGACGAGAACGAGAGACCGAAGTGCTCGTACACGAGAAGAGCAGATAGCCGCGGAAGATAGATACACACACTTGCGCGTCGCCATCATCGGTCGTTTGGGGTGCACGACCTACGGCAGTGCGCCGTGGAAGCCTTTCTTTGTACGCTTTCTCTTGCAGGTAACGCGGGGATACCGGGAAATGGGGTGAAATAAAAAGAAGAAATCTAGAATAATATCCGAGAAGGAAAGCACAAAAGAGGGAGACCCGGAAACTGATGCAGAGATTAAACGACACTGATACGTTGGCGAAATGTTCTTTCTCTTTATTTTTCGTTTTGTTTATTGTTTCGTTCACTTTTTTTTTTAAGTTTCAGAATACTAAAGGCTGGACGGGCAAGTCCATCCGGGTCACCGACGAGCAAAACGGCAAAAAACAACAACAACAACAACAAAAGATGAGATTCCGGGTAAAAAAAAAATTGTTTGTAACACTTTCCCACCGGCCTTCTTAGTTCTGCACTCGCTTGTCTTCACCGTGCCTGTAATAACACTTTCTCAGCTTTTATTTCTTTTAGATGGCGACCATGTAAATGGGAATTTTGGCGTTTATAGCTTTAAGCTCCGTTCCGTCGGTATAACATTTTTTTTTCTTTTCTATGCTAACTATGAATACCCCAAGGAAAAAAAAGTTTTGCGCATTGTTCATACGCCGCGCAAAGTAGTTATTACAAGATTTGGTTGTCAGAGGAAGGACCTTTGGCGCTTGAAACGTATACGTCTCGATGAGATAACATATATGATATATCCAGTGACGCACCGACCCGGGAGAAGAGGGGGGGGGGAATTCAAATTTCCCAGAGCTCTTTGTTTTCTTTTTTTTTACTTGACGTAGAAGGTTGGAGGGTGAAAGAAAAAAAAGACATTTCTACCTGACGGGTTGGAACCTTTCCGAAATTCATTCTGCTCACTTCAACATTTATCATCATCGGAGTGGAGTGTAGGAAGTTTATGAGAACATGCTATACCTCATTATGGCTATAGTCAGTTACAGATTAAGAAAAGTTTTCGAAGGAAAGGAAGGCTGGGGAGGAGGAAGCAGACAGAACGCTGGAAAGAGAAGGGGATTTCCTCCTCTCCTCTCCAGCATTCCGTTTGCTTCCTCCTTCCCAGCCCTTCTTTCCCTTGAACTTCGTTCTGTAGCACTGAAAGCAGGTGTAGAAGAAAATGGTCCCGGAACAACTGGTCCCAAGTGCAAGGATTCCACGTCAAAATGTCCAACGAGACGAAATGTCCAATGGGTCAGAATGTCCAATATCGGACAGTTCGTCTCGTTGGACATTTTGACTCTTTGGATATTTTGACCAGATTGGACATTTCGTCTCGTTGGATATTTTGACTCTTTGGACATTTTAACCCGATTGGAGATTTTGACTCGGTGGAGGTTTTCACCCGATGGACATTTGGACCTGTTGAACATCTTGTATCGTTGGCCCAAATTCTAACACTGCATAATGCTGAGAAGGACGTCTGTAGATATTCCGAACACTTACACGCGCTCCGGGTTTTCGCTAAAACGGTAGTAATGTGATGACTTGGGGAAATCTGACAAACGTTTTTTGGAAAAAACAAAATACTTTTGTAATCGAAAAAAAAAAATGAATAATCTACGTTGCTGACGCAGAAAGTCCGCTAAAATGGAACCCTAGCGGTTGGAAGAAAATGTCAAATTCAAGATAAGTGCTCTGGGTAAAAGATTGGACTTTTTTTCAATGAACAAACGGGGCCCGTTTCCGGTGAAGGACGCTATACATATCGACTATTCGCGGGCTCTCTTAACCACCATTTCAGCACTGAAAATTTCTAAGCACTGCCTAAAATGAATCAGGCTACGCTATGTTCTGAAAACTTGGGTTTCTTGCTCCAGCCGCTGGAGTTATATACTGGCGGGGTTGATGCACACCGCGATATCCAGCTTATTTTTGCGATTCTTAAAACAGGGTTTCCTTCCTTAACACCCTACAAATTAGGTGACACCTAAGGCAATATAAGTAAAAGTGATGAATAACGGGAGTGAATGAAATAATAGATTTTGTAATTAGGATAAGGTGATCGAAGCAAAGATAAAATAGCGCTGCTTCGGATGATCCAGTTGGTTAAAGGGAAGATGGGAGCTTCTTGAAAAAAATGAGTTAGAAGTGAATTCTAGTGTATTTTTACCCCGTGAACCCGAATACCCAAACCCTTTGCTGCGCAAGTAATGTGAAACGCGAGAAAACGCGAAAAAAAGTCGCTGTACGTGACGTCATCGACGGATCTTTTGGCTGCCCAAGGCTAGGGAGGCGGGGCTTCAGCCCTATTTTGAAATTGCTCTTATGGCTCTCCAGCGCTTCGCATTGAAATATAATTGTGATATCTGTTATTCTAAAGGCCAAATGAACGCAATTCAAGCGTTTTTTCTGAAATGCAGAAGTGCCCCATCTTTCTTTTAATAACCAAAAGGAATGGAAAACGTAAAAAGACACGAACGGAAAAAAGTTATGTTCTATGTGTTCTCCTTTGTCTGTATCTTTTTGCATTCTTTCCTCGTAATCTTTAGAATGTTACATATGTTCTATTGAGCCAATTTTAATGTTTAAAAACCAAAGAGCGTGCTTCCTGTCCAGGTCCACGAAGTCCACATGCAAACGTTTGCTGCAGAAGTGTTTTAAACGAGACTCAAGAAGAAATTACTTATGGCACATGCATTCGTCATCACCTTACTTTAGTCGTCCATCGGCATCGCATACTTTGTTCGCTGCCATCCTAGCTTCCTTCTTTTGATAAAGGGGACAGATGAATGACTGCACCCTCGTCAGAATTAGTCACTGGTGACTATTAGTCAGAAGGCAGACCGTGCGCGAAACAGGTCGAATCTTGTCGTACCGAGAAGCGCCTTTTGTGTTAAACGGGGTCACCGGCCGATCGGACCCAGTGTCCCCGACAGTGGTGTGAAACCCTTGGAACAAAATTGTACCTCCGCTGACCTTGGCCGACGAAAGAGAAAACGAAAGAATTGAGCGACATTTCGTCTCGATGGACATTTCGACTCGATTTGACATTTCGTCTCGGTGGACATTTCGACTCGATGGACATTTTGACCCGATTGGACATTTCGTCTCGATGGACATTTTGACTCAATGGACATTTTGACCCGATTGGACATTTCGTCTCGATGGACATTTTGACTCAATGGACATTTTGACCCGATTGGACATTTCGTCTCGATGGACATTTTGACACAGGTGTCACGTGGCCTATTGGACATTTTGACTCGATGGCCATTTTGACTCAATGGACATTTTGACCCGATTGGACATTTCGTCTCGATGGACATTTTGACTCGATGGACATTTTGACCCGATTGGACATTTCGTCTCGATGGACATTTTGACTCAATGGACATTTTGACCCGATTGGACATTTCGTCTCGATGGACATTTTGACTCGATGGACATTTTGACCCGATTGGACATTTCGTCTCGATGGACATTTTGACACAGGTGTCACGTGGCCTATTGGACATTTTGACTCGATGGCCATTTTGACTCAATGGACATTTTGACCCGATTGGACATTTCGTCTCGATGGACATTTTGACTCAATGGACATTTTGACCCGATTGGACATTTCGTCTCGATGGACATTTTGACTCAATGGACATTTTGACCCGATTGGACATTTCGTCTCGATGGACATTTTGACATCGGGTGGTCATCGTGGCCTGATTGGACATTTTGACCCGATTGGACATTTCGTCTCGATGGACATTTTGACTCAATGGACATTTTGACCCGATTGGACATTTCGTCTCGATGGACATTTTGACTCAATGGACATTTTGACCCGATTGGACATTTCGTCTCGATGGACATTTTGACCCGATTGGACATTTCGTCTCGATGGACATTTTGACTCAATGGACATTTTGACCCGATTGGACATTTCGTCTCGATGGACATTTTGACACAGGTGTCACGTGGCCTATTGGACATTTTGACTCGATGGCCATTTTGACTCAATGGACATTTTGACCCGATTGGACATTTCGTCTCGATGGACATTTTGACTCAATGGACATTTTGACCCGATTGGACATTTCGTCTCGATGGACATTTTGACTCGATGGACATTTTGACCCGATTGGACATTTCGTCTCGATGGACATTTTGACTCGATGGACATTTTGACCCGATTGGACATTTCGTCTCGATGGACATTTTGACACAGGTGTCACGTGGCCTATTGGACATTTTGACTCGATGGCCATTTTGACTCGATGGACATTTTGACCCGATTGGACATTTCGTCTCGATGGACATTTTGACTCAATGGACATTTTGACCCGATTGGACATTTCGTCTCGATGGACATTTTGACTCGATGGACATTTTGACCCGATTGGACATTTCGTCTCGATGGACATTTTGACACAGGTGTCACGTGGCCTATTGGACATTTTGACTCGATGGACATTTTGACTCAATGGACATTTTGACCCGATTGGACATTTCGTCTCGATGGACATTTTGACTCGATGGACATTTTGACCCGATTGGACATTTCGTCTCGATGGACATTTTGACACAGGTGTCACGTGGCCTATTGGACATTTTGACTCGATGGCCATTTTGACTCAATGGACATTTTGACCCGATTGGACATTTCGTCTCGATGGACATTTTGACTCAATGGACATTTTGACCCGATTGGACATTTCGTCTCGATGGACATTTTGACTCGATGGACATTTTGACCCGATTGGACATTTCGTCTCGATGGACATTTTGACACAGGTGTCACGTGGCCTATTGGACATTTTGTACTCGATGGACATTTTGACTCAATGGACATTTTGACCCGATTGGACATTTCGTCTCGATGGACATTTTGACTCATGGTCATTTGGCCTATTGGACATTTTGACTCGATGGACATTTTGACCATGCATTTGACCCATTGGACATTTCGTCTCGATGGACATTTTGACTCGATGGACATTTTGACCCGATTGGACATTTCGTCTCGATGGACATTTTGACTCAATGGACATTTTGACCCGATTGGACATTTCGTCTCGATGGACATTTTGACACAGGTGTCACGTGGCCTATTGGACATTTTGACTCGATGGCCATTTTGACTCAATGGACATTTTGACCCGATTGGACATTTCGTCTCGATGGACATTTTGACTCGATGGACATTTTGACCCGATTGGACATTTCGTCTCGATGGACATTTTGACCGGGTGTCACGTGGCCTATTGGACATTTTGACCCGATTGGACATTTCGTCTCGATGGACATTTTGACTCGATGGACATTTTGACCCGATTGGACATTTCGTCTCGATGGACATTTTGACACAGGTGTCACGTGGCCTATTGGACATTTTGACTCGATGGACATTTTGACTCGATGGACATTTTGACCCGATTGGACATTTCGTCTCGATGGACATTTTGACTCAATGGACATTTTGACCCGATTGGACATTTCGTCTCGATGGACATTTTGACTCGATGGACATTTTGACCCGATTGGACATTTCGTCTCGATGGACATTTTGACACAGGTGTCACGTGGCCTATTGGACATTTTGACTCGATGGCCATTTTGACTCAATGGACATTTTGACCCGATTGGACATTTCGTCTCGATGGACATTTTGACTCAATGGACATTTTGACCCGATTGGACATTTCGTCTCGATGGACATTTTGACTCGATGGACATTTTGACCCGATTGGACATTTCGTCTCGATGGACATTTTGACACAGGTGTCACGTGGCCTATTGGACATTTTGACTCGATGGCCATTTTGACTCAATGGACATTTTGACCCGATTGGACATTTCGTCTCGATGGACATTTTGACTCGATGGACATTTTGACCCGATTGGACATTTCGTCTCGATGGACATTTTGACTCAATGGACATTTTGACCCGATTGGACATTTCGTCTCGATGGACATTTTGACTCGATGGACATTTTGACCCGATTGGACATTTCGTCTCGATGGACATTTTGACTCAGATGGACATTTTGACCTGATTGGACATTTCGTCTCGATGGACATTTTGACTCGATGGACATTTTGACCCGATTGGACATTTCGTCTCGATGGACATTTTGACTCGATGGACATTTTGACCCGATTGGACATTTCGTCTCGATGGACATTTTGACTCGATGGACATTTTGACCCGATTGGACATTTCGTCTCGATGGACATTTTGACTCGATGGACATTTTGACCCGATTGGACATTTCGTCTCGATGGACATTTTGACTCGATGGACATTTTGACCCGATTGGACATTTCGTCTCGATGGACATTTTGACTCGATGGACATTTTGACCCGATTGGACATTTCGTCTCGATGGACATTTTGACTCGATGGACATTTTGACCCGATTGGACATTTCGTCTCGATGGACATTTTGACACGGGTGTCACGTGGCCTATTGGACATTTTGACCCGATTGGACATTTCGTCTCGATGGACATTTTGACTCGATGGACATTTTGACCCGAT
This sequence comes from Ixodes ricinus, assembly GCA_037355805.1. Taxonomy (NCBI): domain Eukaryota; kingdom Metazoa; phylum Arthropoda; class Arachnida; order Ixodida; family Ixodidae; genus Ixodes; species Ixodes ricinus. The sequence continues at coordinate 2,597 of JAZHYW010037801.1, read as the reverse complement.
TGGACATTTCGTCTCGATGGACATTTTGACCCGATGGACATTTTGACTCGATTGGACATTTTGACTCGATGGACATTTTGACCCGATTGGACATTTCGTCTCGATGGACATTTTGACTCGATGGACATTTTGACCCGATTGGACATTTCGTCTCGATGGACATTTTGACTCGATGGACATTTTGACCCGATTGGACATTTCGTCTCGATGGACATTTTGACTCGATGGACATTTCGACCCGATTGGACATTTTGACTCGATGGACATTTTGACCCGATTGGACATTTCGTCTCGATGGACATTTCGACCCGATTGGACATTTCGACTCGATGGACATTTTGACTCGATTGGACATTTCGTCTCGATGGACATTTTGACTCGATGGACATTTTGACCCGATTGGACATTTCGTCTCGATGGACATTTTGACACGGGTGTCACGTGGCCTATTGGACATTTCGACTCGATGGACATTTTGACTCGATGGACATTTTGACCCGATTGGACATTTCGACTCGATGGACATTTGATCATGGACATTTGACCCGATTGGACATTTCGTCTCGATGGACATTTTGACTCGATGGACATTCTGACCCGATTGGACATTTCGTCTCGATGGACATTTTGACACTGATTGGACATTTCGTCTCGATGGACATTTCGACTCGATGGACATTTTGACCCGATTGGACATTTCGTCTCGATGGACATTTTGACTCGATGGACATTTTGACCCGATTGGACATTTCGTCTCGATGGACATTTTGACACGGATGGACATTTTGACTCGATTGGACATTTTGACTCGATGGACATTTTGACCCGATTGGACATTTCGTCTCGATGGACATTTTGACTCGATGGACATTTTGACCCGATTGGACATTTCGTCTCGATGGACATTTTGACACGGGTGTCACGTGGCCTATTGGACATTTTGACTCGATGGACATTTCGTCTCGATGGACATTTTGACTCGATGGACATTTTGACCCGATTGGACATTTCGTCTCGATGGACATTTTGACACGGGTGTCACGTGGCCTATTGGACATTTTGACTCGATTGGACATTTCGTCTCGATGGACATTTTGACTCGATGGACATTCTGACCCGATTGGACATTTCGTCTCGATGGACATTTTGACACGGGTGTCACGTGGCCTATTGGACATTTTGACTCGATGGACATTTCGTCTCGATGGACATTTTGACTCGATGGACATTTTGACCCGATTGGACATTTCGTCTCGATGGACATTTTGACACGGGTGTCACGTGGCCTGATTGGACATTTTGACTCGATGGACATTTTGACCTCGATTGGACATTTTGACTCGATGGACATTCTGACCCGATTGGACATTTCGTCTCGATGGACATTTTGACCCGATTGGACATTTCGTCTCGATGGACATTTCGACTCGATGGACATTTTGACCCGATTGGACATTTCGTCTCGATGGACATTTTGACTCGATGGACATTTTGACCCGATTGGACATTTCGTCTCGATGGACATTTTGACACGGGTGTCACGTGGCCTATTGGACATTTTGACTCGATGGACATTTTGACTCGATGGACATTTTGACCCGATTGGACATTTCGTCTCGATGGACATTTCGACTCGATGGACATTTTGACCCGATTGGACATTTCGTCTCGATGGACATTTTGACTCGATGGACATTTTGACCCGATTGGACATTTCGTCTCGATGGACATTTTGACACGATGGCATTTGACCGATGGACATTTTGTCTCGATGGACATTTTGACTCGATGGACATTTTGACCCGATTGGACATTTCGTCTCGATGGACATTTTGACTCGATGGACATTTTGACCCGATTGGACATTTCGTCTCGATGGACATTTTGACACGGGTGTCACGTGGCCTATTGGACATTTTGACTCGATGGACATTTTGACTCCGATGGACATTTTGACCCGATTGGACATTTCGTCTCGATGGACATTTTGACATGTCACTGACCATGGACATTTTGACCCGATTGGACATTTCGTCTCGATGGACATTTTGACTCGATGGACATTTTGACCCGATTGGACATTTCGTCTCGATGGACATTTTGACACGGACGTGGCCGATGGACATTTTGACCCGATTGGACATTTCGTCTCGATGGACATTTTGACTCGATGGACATTTTGACCCGATTGGACATTTCGTCTCGATGGACATTTTGACTCGATGGACATTTTGACCCGATTGGACATTTCGTCTCGATGGACATTTTGACTCGATGGACATTTTGACCCGATTGGACATTTCGTCTCGATGGACATTTTGACACGGGTGTCACGTGGCCTATTGGACATTTTGACTCGATGGCCATTTTGACTCGATGGACATTTTGACCCGATTGGACATTTCGTCTCGATGGACATTTCGACTCGATGGACATTTTGACCCGATTGGACATTTCGTCTCGATGGACATTTTGACTCGATGGACATTTTGACCCGATTGGACATTTCGTCTCGATGGACATTTTGACACAGGTGTCACGTGGCCTATTGGACATTTTGACTCGATGGACATTTCGTCTCGTTGGACATTTTGACC
>JAZHYW010037799.1:0-16341 GCA_037355805.1 Ixodes ricinus | reverse complement strand
ACTTCCGTTCCAGTTACGTATTGCTGGTTTCAGAGTGCAATGATTTTAAGCCCCCACCGTGCTCATTACAAACACCATCGAACTTGTTGGCTGCAAGGTTACTGACGTCACGAGAGGGAACCATAGGAGGGCGCCACCAAAACCTCTCGCCGCTAATAGCACGCCCTCCATGCCATGTTTTGGCTGCGCGCATGCGCTCAAGGTGCAGGAGCCCAAGCGTTGCCTGAAGGTCGGAAACTCGCGCTGGAGGCAGGTAGAGGGCTAAGGGGCAACTGCAGCTCCTCACCGTCGTTCTCACCTGGCACTATAGGGACTTTGAGCAAACCGTTACCGGAGCCTTTGAAGCATGCATTTAGCGCGCGCACCGCGGTCACGGTGTCACCGTGGTGCGGTACTCGCAACACGGAAACGGTTCGATAAAAGTGCCCCATCACAAAACCGTATTTAGGAATTCGTCATCCACGGGCATCGCTTCGTAGATCTCGTGTGGCTTATCCACGGCATGTTCAAAAAAAATGTAGTCGCGCTGACATCTTTTTATAGCGCGCTATGCTCCTGCTAAAAAGATGTTTGTACCACTTAGGGTTTTAATCTGCTTTTATTGACTGGGTCGGCGTGATGTCAAGGTCTTAAAAGCGGCACATTATTTGCTTGCGTTCCATTCATTCCCTATCCCCAAAATATGCTCGCTCCTGCTTATATTTCAACTCCTTGGTAGCTGTGCCATTGCATGGCCATGGCGTCGCGGTTACTTTAATTCTTACTGGAAAGCAGCAATAAAACAATCCCAAATGCGGGCGAAAAGCACGAGGCTTCAGAAGGCCGCTCTATCTGCGGTCAATTTAATTTAATTTTATTTTATAACCTCAAAGGCACTCGACTTGCGAGCGCATTAGAAAAAGGGGGAAATTCATAACATACATATTGGTAAACTTAAAAACAATGTTTTCGCGTATATACTATTCACATCATACAGAGCACGTATACAATAATTCAGCTATCATATCACGTAAGACAACTCAAACGCTCGCACTGTCGAATCAGTTCACACCGGACAGCTTTGCGCGCTGTTGGTGTGAGCCCCACAAGCGGAGCGCACGCCTGCCTAACAAAGAAAAGCTCACTGGAGTAAATCTCACCGGAGATAAGCTCACCGGAGAAAAGCTCACGGCCCTTTTGAAGGATGCGGAGAAAAACTTACTACGAATCTGTGAACCGAGCCTTTTCGCTCGACTGAAATAATTCATTCAAGTGAAGTATGTTTTGGACGCCATATGTGCCTGAGTTTATTCCAGCAGATAAATATTCGTTTAATTTATACTATACACCTTTTAGGATTGCACGACGAAAATAAATGAGGTATTGCATAACTGTAAATAAAGGATAGCCTGGGAAAATATAACCAGTGTAGTAGGCTGAAGCATGAGTTGTTCCTGGATTACCCTATATGTAGATAACTGACGCTTAATATAAAATTATTATAATTGAAATTCCCAATTCTTATTATTTTATCATCTGTTTAAAAAGGCATACGCTTTTAATTGTTAGCTGTTTCAATCGGCAAATAAATAGAGTTGATATTTCCCCCATCCAGGCTATGTCATAAATAAATACGGCAAGAATCAAACGAAAACAGTCGACATGAAAGCGTAGTGTGAAACGTACGCGCATGTAGCTTCTTTCCCTGCACGAAAATATTTTATCTGATCCTAGAATATCAAAATTCACTTATTCGCTTCACCCAAAACACACACATTGAATTCATAACAACTACCTTGTATAAAAATTTAAATCAAGGTATGCTTTTCTCTGTGTCCGTCAACAATAAACTGGCGAGCTTTTTCTCCGGACCCGCACAAAAGTGGGTGACCTTTCCGCTGAAGAGATTATCTCCGGTGAGATTTTGAAAGGCGTGCTCTTCTCCGGGTCTCGTGCCTTGGTGGTATTGGCCCGGGATGCTCTCCCCTTCGTAGCAACGAGCATCATCCCGACCGATCTCGTCAGCGCGTTTCCGTGGCAGCTGCTTGCGTGTCTGCGAGCAGTTAACTTCACGTCACGCCCAGTGCGAAAGAAACAACTTCGACTGCTTTCAACTACGCCGCCGGAGTCAGTCGAGCGACTTCCGGAGCTGTGGAAACACCGAACGTGAACGACGTCTTACTACCGGAGCACACGTTCAAGGCGGGAATAACGTTGCAGCCGCGCGGATTGATAAAGAGGAAGTCGTCGCTTCGCGGCGACTCCTCGTCGCACGTCGACGTTAATTTGTGACATCATTATATCGACGTCGGCCTTTTATTTCTTTATTTTCTTCAGATGCGTCCAGTGCGTGAGATATGTACGGATAGCAAAGAACGATTTATGAGCGGGGGCTTTTTACCCGCTTTTGCTGTTGATATTTTCTGTTATGACGATTCTGTTTTGTTCGGTGTTGCGGCTCTTGTTTGATGGTCTTCGATGTAGATGGGTTTAAGTTTGCGCTGAGAGCAATGTTGCCTAACTATCCGACGCAACAATGATCGGAACTTGTTGGGTGTTGGCGTTGCCAACAATGCGATCCCCAGGATTTTGTTATCAAACTTTGTGATCCCAGCGGTGACGATATTTAAATGCGGCTCATACAGTGGACACGGGCACTACGTGAGCAATCAGTTCGGGCCCATGATAACGAATGCCTCGTCATACATTCGGATAGTGGCTCGTGCCCAATCGCTGCGATGACGGCAATAGCCGAACCTTAACAATGCGTGGAACTTGTAGAATCTCCTTGCTGCTACCCGTTTCGGAGAATGACACAACCCACTGATTTATCTTTTAACTGTTGTCGCCCGCGCCGCGACTCAAAACGCCTTGGCGCATACGCTGCGAAGGCCATTTATCAGTGGCAGAGCGCCGCTCGCTAGGCCAATTGCACTTGGGCCCTTCCGCGGTGGAATTGACCACGGACGATTTAGCATGCGGGCCGCCTGGTTCAACGTTTTGGATCCCCAGGTATGCTGGACCAGAAAGGGAGGTGTGACAATCGCTTGCTTCGTCCAGCGGGAGAAGATGGCAAGGATGTTCAGTACGCCGCGTTAGCATCGATATGTCCGCAGCAGTGCCACAACGGCACTCCGCCGCACAGTGAACACTGAAGAAGAAGAAAATGTCTTAAGTGCCGCACAATGAATATTTACTTGTTAGCCACAACGAAATTGGGCACGGCACATTGAACTCGATGCAGTAAAGACAGGTTGCAGTGAAGCAATGGTAGGCTTGTGAAGCCCCCGATGTACTCTTTTCACCTTCTAGTCCTTGCAGTGCTGCGGGTGACGCTGCGATCCACTTATCGATGGCTCTCCGCCCCGCTATAACACACCACAGCTCCCGCATGCCCAACCACTGGGTCACTTTCGCAAGCGCAATCGTCACATCTCCCTTTCTTGCCCACCATACTCCAGGTAGGGTGTGCTAGAAAGGAGGTGTGAAAGCGCGGCACTTTTCCGTAGAAAGGTGTGGTACCTCCACGCGTTGATGCCACTAGGAGTAAATTTAGCGCTGTACTTAAAGGCGTCGTACGCGGTCGAGTTGCTCCGTGGTAGGGTGTGCTAGAACACCTCATCCCTTCTAGAATCCTTCTAGAACACCTTATTCGTGGCTCCTGAAGTTGTCAGGCTTACGGTCGCATCGGCGCGATGGAGGATACAAGTCGTGTGGGGATAAGCTATCCCTTTTTCGAGCACCGGGAAACCCCGACGCGTTTCGGAAGTGGGCACCCAGCGATCCCCAGGGAGTACGAGCCCCTTGAAGAAAATCTCCGTCGTATGCGAAAGGCATTTTGACAACAGATGGGTAAATCTGTGCACCGCCTCTCACTAATAAAGTACAAACAGCTGCAAATGCTTCATAAAAAGCCACATTGCGACGTTGACAGCACTCACAAGAAATAATACTCCAAATGTTATTTAGGCTGATATAACCTAAAGATTAAAAATCAAGCAAGCAATAGCAGCCAACGCGCTTTCGAAGGGGAATTGGTGGTCGAGTGGCTATAGCTCCACTAGCTGCCACTAAATCAGCTAGTGACTCAGCTGCCACCAGATCGGAGCACGTGGAGCGAAAGCTCGCGCTGCAGAACCCAGGGATCCTGAGTTCAATCTCCACCCCTGCCTGTTTGGATCTGGATGAGCACCGTGCCGGCGTGCGGTCATGTATCACTATACTGCGTGGTGCACGTTAAAAACCCCAGCTAGCTACCGGTTTTACTGCACTTTCTAAATTACTCATCTACAGCGAGTGACTTGTCGCAACTTTGAAAATAGCTGACCAACTACACGCTGTATAAATATCCACACAACCCCAATTCTTTATGCCTCGCTTTCGCTCGCTTCGTTTCCCCAGACGTTTACAGCGCCCCTCTCCAAGGCGTCACCATGCGGCATGCACTGGCACCAAGCCTCGGCCTTCGTTTTACACACCACCCCTTCTAGAACACCTTACCCCAGGTTGCCCGCAAGCTGAATGCGTGGCCTGTGTTTTGCCAACCCCAGCGCGTGGCTATAATAAACATTCACGATACAGAATTGGTTGCCTGTCACGTGGCCGCTTGCTCTGGCTACGAGTTGGGGCACAAACACTGCTCGTTTTTCTCGATATTTTTTTTTTTGACTCCCAATGCGTGGAGAGAAAAACAAAACGTGTGTTATAGGTTATGAAGGTCGAGAAATAATTTGAAGCGGTATTTGCTGAAAATACAAAAAAAACTTCTTGCATCAGGTTAAAACATTTTGCCATTAAAGGGGCGATGCAAGAAGTTTTTTTATTTTCAGCAAATACCGCTTCAAATTATTTCTCGACCTTCATAACCTATAACACACGTGTATATATTTATATACAAGCATTTTATCTTCCATTCATACATAGATATATCTATGTATGCATGGAAGATAAAATGTTTGTATATAAATATATATATTCATACAAAATCTTACATACATATTAGCGGGAATAGGAAAAACCAATTTTGTTGTTTGATATTCTGCGTTTCTACTTATTCGTCTTGTTGGGTTCTTCAAAAATAGTAGCTAACTGGCAAAATATAGCAAAAACTATTACAAAAGAAGCACAACGTTAATTGTTTCGGTAAGCTGTTGACTGTGACTATTTTTATACTCTAATTTGCACCCCTCCCCCTCCCCCCCCTTTTTATACCCGACGCAAACACAGTTTTTTTTGTTTGTTTTTGTGCGACAGCGGTGACACGTTTGATGGGAGATCTTACTGCGATGTATAGAATAAGCACACGTCTACGAAAGCCTTGTTGGAAGAACTTAAAATTTGTTTTGGGATCCTCAGAATGAGGATTGACATTGCGTTCGAAATATTGGCTTTATTCTGAAACTGACAGTGCTAAGACACGCGTTCAAGAAGTTTATGAGCAGAAACTCCGGCTGCACGTTGTCGTGAGACAACCCACAAGGTTCCAGATTCTACTGTAATACTCGTATTTATAGTCGCACTCCCTATAAATGATCATTTTTATAAAAATTCTGTAGATTAGTCGCACCTTTGTCCAAGTCGCAGTTATAGTATATTTGTACGATTGGTGTGGAGAAACAGCATTTATAAGCCCGTATATAAGTAGCGTGATCGCGACATAGAAGGAAGCGGGAGCCAGTTTCAATATTCTCGGCAATGAATCAAATGATAAATATGCCCTCGTGGCAACATTTGCGCACTTATAAATGTATAAAAAAACGTGCGCACTAATAAAAAAAAACTCATGTAAATCGTACGGGTGCGTAAAAAGCACCGACGAAAATTTTAGAAACAAACAAATCACTGTTTTGTGCACCGGGAAATCATTTTAAAAAAAACCCCGCAAGGTTCTGATGTTTGGCGGCCGGAATGGTGCCTCAAACAAGTATTCGATTGGTGTGTTTAGCGCCCTATCCCGGCCATTTATCAAAAGTGGTCAAGAAGCGGCAACAAAGGACGTCACGGAAGCCGGAGTGGCATGCTGTCGGATGTCGCGATCCTGGCGGTTGGTCGTAGGAATGCTGTCGAAAAACACAAGCGAACACGAGTGTCGCTGTCGTCGCTGCGTCTCAACTTCTGGCTGCCGGATCTTCCGTGGACTGCGACACTGGAGGGCGACCCGCAGCAGAACAGGCGTCTGCCGCATACACCACCGCTGCTGGGACACCGCCAGGATCGCGACCGGCGTCAGCATTACATTTCTATGACGTCATCGGGCGGAAATCGAGGTACCAGTTTTTTGGGCGCGGTAAAGACCACAGTTGGAGGCGCGTTCCGGGATCAGGCCTCCTGCGTTGCCCAGGGGGCACTGCGAAAAGAAACTTGTTGGGACTTGTTCTGGGCAGTACAAACCAATGATACAAACGTCAACGTCCCAGACATTTCTCAAACCGTCACACATGTAGAAGCGTGCCTGTCCTGGTGTGAAACGCGAGATCACGAGGAAAATACAAAGAAACAACAAAACTTCGAACGCTGTCGAAGCACAGGTCAAAGCTAAGGCGCTAAGAGCGTGAGCTAAGAGACGCCATATCACGCGTTCCAAAGTAAAAATGCCAATAAAAATAAAAGCGTAAGAACGCCAGATGTTCTGACGTCACCACCCGGAGGTAAGAGGAGCTTATCCTAGCGGTGGTGGCATGAATCTGCACTTCCGATTGTCTTGCGGCGTTGAATCTAGCCGATTCAGGACGTCCAAATGTGTTTTTCCGTACTTCAGCGCTACACAGAAAGAAAAAAAGCTCAGCCAACGTGTCATAAGTAGTGCGAGGCCCAATCAAGTGAGCTTGTACTACCCGAAATGAGGGCGCCACCGTTTGTTCAAAGTTTCATCGCAGGAAGCCCACAGTGCCGGTAACTCGAACCCTTTCTTCTTCGCACAAGTGTTTCGTGTCATCTAACGTGCATAAAAGAGAACAGCAGATCCCCACAGGCCGCGCGGTAGACTACCTGAACGAAGTATATGAAGTAAAAAATCAAATTGCATATCAGCGCGTTGTTTCACGATTTATTTCTCCGGAAATGTGAGCAATCCAGAAGCCGTGACTAAACCCCGAGATACGCGATCGCTCTCGATGACGCTGTCAATAGCGAGAACGAAACACTGCGATGGGTCGAGTATAGTTTCCTGCAGTTAGAATTGTCCCGGCAATAAATTAAACGAACCGGAATGATTGCTGCAAGTTCGGTTTCTTCTCTAAGACGTCCAAACGTGACTTTGTTCGCAGATTTGAATCTTGGAGAATCTAGTATCCGTACACACAAAACAACATCCTGTCAGTTTTGTGTTTCAGCCGCGCAACGTGCAGTAAAACACGAAGCTTATTGTGGTTCGCGGCGAACAGTGTTGTTGGCGTTACCGAGAAAAAGTAACGAAATGTGTTCTCGTCACTTGTAAATAAAAGTTACCGTCCCACGTCACCTCAAACTAAAAGAAACGCGTTACGGTTACCGTTACCGATAAAAAGTAACGCATGTGGCTTTTGCGTTACTTTTTTAACTATAAATTAACACGTTTTACTGTTTTTACGTTACGGCTATGCATAAGCGCAATATTTCAGGAAACATTATGCACTCTAAAAACAATCAGTTCTTGACACGTGCTTTGACGCCCCTAGAACTCTTTCCGCTCGTGAAGAACGGTTTCGCCTCAAGCACTATCGCCCCTGGCGCACTAGAACGGCGACTTGGCGATGAAGTACTCTTTCGCATAAAAAAGGAGCTTAAAAGAACCCCTTATAGGTAGTTACCGAAGAGTCCTTTAAGGAGATGCCTAAATAACTTTTTAGGGTGCAAAATATGGACAGACCGAAGAACCCCGGCACCTCCTAAAAGTGTTTTTTCGTGAAAAACCTACAAAATATTCTTCTAATGTTTTTTTTTTTTTTTTGATGCGATAGAGTTTTTTGTTGCTTAGTTATCGTTTCGGTACGCCAGGGGGCAATTGTGTTTGGGGGAAACCGTTCTTTACGAGTTCTTAGAGGGTCAAAAAACTTCTCAAGAACGGATTTTTTTTTTAGTGTGTTTATGCAAAAACTGAGCATAATTACTTCCACTTTTTTACGGTTTGACATACTCGCAAGAAAAAACGCAAAGAAAAACGCGAGAAAGTCTAAAATTCCCATGGCTTGGCGCCTAGAAACTCTAAAAAAAATTTGAAGTGTAATTTTTTTTTTAAGTCTTGGGAAGAAAAAAGAAACGAGTAACCTAACATCGTTACCCGTTACTCGAAATAAGTAATGTAAGCACGTTACCCGTTACTGGTTTGAAAAAAAAACGAGTACGTTAGAACGTTACAGAAACAGTAACGCGTTATCGGTAACGCAGTTACTTGCAACGCGTTACCACCAAGACTGGCATTGGCAACAGTGATTAGGGAGTCTTAGAATAGGTGCTTCTTTGGGTGCCCTGAAGAGCGCACTGCGGAACTTCCGGAGTCCTATCAGCACAAAAGGTTATCGCTTTGAGGTTTACTGGCATGAGACACGATTTTCTTGCTCGGAACAATTGGGCACCATAGCTACTGTCCTTAAATGCGCACTTAAAAAAAAAAAAACTTTTTGTTTTTTACTTTATATAGATTTTTTTTTTTTAATAAGGCGACGCGACAAACATGCGCGCGCTGGGCTGAGGATTCGTAAATACTGGAATGGTGTATAGTAAAGTTGAATTTATACATTTGACGTCATTGTGGTCGTAGTCATTCATACACCGTTATATCGTTATATCTCATGAAGGTATCACTTTGTGTACGACACTATGATCGAATTCCACGGTTGTTGTTCACGCTATGAAAAAGATGAGTTGATATGGGTGTGTGGGGATATTTATACAGCGGGTATTTGAGGTCAGCCTAATTATGTCAATAGTCGCTGTACGAGTCTAAGCATCGCTGCAGATGAGCCAAATTAGCAGTGCGTACATACTGCTACGCCTGGGGTCTTTAACGGTGACATCTCAGCGCAGTAGTGACACTCAACCGCATCGCTGTGCACTGAAGTACGCGCATCCGGTGTCGAAACGGCTCAGGGCGTGGTGGCTATATGCAGAAGACGTGTTGATATGCGCCATGTCACATTACACGTGCGTCGAGGAGCGTTCTGAAGCGCTCGCGCAAATTCAGGGCAATAGCTCACTCTTCACCCTGAGCACAGACAGACATCCCAGGCAACATACCATAAATCATGACTATGCGCCCTCTATTTTCCTATTAGAAAACAATCAAAGATCGAAATTATCTCCGGCGATGGGAGGAGCGTTGGGCCGACAGCCAAGACGGCATGTGACCAATGAAAACGCGAAATTTTGTTGAGATTGCAAACGCTGTTATTACAAAGTGTGTATGCTTTTCGTAGATGACAGAAGCAAGTAAGAGTAATCGAAAAATGTTAATCTTCAGGAGGGAACATAATACTCAATAGTCGTCGTCAATCTTTTTTTGTGTTTTTTTTTGTTTTTTTGCGGGAGTGATGTGTTCGGTCGTCCGCTCTCTATACTTCGCTTCAGCTATGTTGCTGTACCGCAGCGAATGCTAGAAGCGCGAGCTCAGTAGCGTTGGCAGCTGCGCTTTGAGTCACGAGAGCTTAGTTGCCGCCGAGATGTGCCCCTGAGCAAGAGAGCTCGCGCTTGTAGCCTTTCCTGCGGTACATCATAAGGTGGAACAGAGTATAGCACTGTAGCGCGCGCTCGCTGGGGTTTAATCGTAGTCTGGGCTGTATGGGCAACGAGCCGCACGCATTGAAGATATCACTCCGCTGTTCCACCGGTCGGAGGCTCGAGGATCCTTCGATTGCTACTGACTGACAGTGGTCGAGGTTTCCGAACATGCTCCTCCCATCGCCGGAGATGAAATCGGTGTGTTACAATCTTTGATTGCGTTTTTAACTGGGAAATTGGCCGCGTATCGTCAGATAAGAGTTTTAGTAGATCGTTCTGATATTCCGATATGCCCGATAACGTACTATAGAAGCAAGCGGAGGCAAAGTATCGGGTATGTTATCGGAGCCACGGAACATCTACTAAAACTCTCTGATTTAGGCTTGGGATCCGCAAAGGAGTTGCCACATTTGCGATCTCAGAAACCTCATCGGGCGCCTTAAATTTACTCAATACTGTACATCTTCTAACAAACACAAACAAATCTAATTTCTTTTATTTTTTATACATTTGGAGTTGTGAGAAAATCAGTACTTATGTATTTATTTATTCTTATTTTCAGTGACCCACCAACAGCTTAACGCCTCCTAAGTGGTGCACTTATCAATGAGTCAATTAGTACTAAAATGGTACACAGGATAAAAGCGAAACGGTAGGAAAAAAACAGTAGCCCCAACACACTTTCGAAATTTACGCTCTTCATCAAAAATGTCAAGACTTGCATTCCCACAATATGTATATAGTATAGAATACTATACATATTTTAACAAGATAAAAATTAATCTAATTCCTTCTTTTTTTCACTTCTGTACATTTTGAGTTGAGACAAATAAGTATAGAAAAAAAACGCTAAATGAAACCTTTTTTTGTTTTATTGAAATCGCTCAGGAAGAAAAAAATACTGCTGATTTGTTTAAAAGTATATGTATAATTTGACATGGAATTTTGTAAATTTTATTAGAAATTCCAGAACCCATGTTGTGAACATTCTGAACCATGACTTCCCAGTTCAGACGCGATACTGATGTGTAAATAATGTTTGTTTGTCTACCAAATCGACTACCCCTGATCGACGTAGGCTGGAAGCGAGGTACTTCCCCACATCGGCGTCTTTGTTTCGTACTAAAACATTTATCGCGCCGTAAGAACGGTCCTTATTTTTTTATTTTTAGCCTCCTTCGATGAAATTAAATTTTAAAAGAAAGAAACTTCGGAATCGGTTTTCTTCTTAAATAGTGATAACAAGTTATTTCTCCGCCCTTTCCAAAGCCTAGAAAGGCGTTTCCATCGATCGAAAATATGAATTAGCCATATAATTACCTAAAATCCCCTAATTAACCTTCAAAAGTATTCTCCTTATGGGACACGTTTCATGTAGGGATGTCGTCCAACTAGAGAAATCGCTGAAAGCCAGAAAACTACAATATAATTTCAGCGCAAGTCATCGGTGACGTTCGGGATCTTTGATGTTCTTATCTGCTGATGTCGCGATCTCATTTGCGGGGTGACACTTGTGCATCACCACGTCCTGCGTTTCTTATTCTGTCTGCTACTATAGAGTCCGTTATAGCGAACCCAAGAGGGGAGGAGGGGGGGGGGGGCGAAAGCTGAGCGTCCGAGGAGACGACAGGTGTGGCACGCCTTTCCCTACGGCAACCCTCGACCGCTTAAGCCCCGGTCACACAGCAAATACGTCGTACACAAGACAGCGTGGTGACAATTAAGGAGCTTTAGGGAACCGTCTTTGCCCATCCGCTACGGTACGATAGAGCTCCCTCCGGTATACGAACTGCGCATATGAGAGTCTTCTGGGGATAGCGCATGCGTGCAGTGCGTAGCCGGAGGGCCCATCGTATACCCTATCTGACGTGCAAAAGCGGTTCCCCAAAACTGCCTCATTGTCTGAGGCGCGTTTCTTCCTCGTATATGGCGGTCACATTGGTCCTAGAGAAACTGTCTGCAGAGATCACTGATCTCTAAGTCTATTGGCTGGATCGCGCTTGCCCGCTCCGCGAATGCGGCCACTGGCGGCCATCTTTTTGGTAGAGTTATATTTACCTCTAGCCAAGGTACAGCTGCTGCATGCCACTATCGTCCATCCATGGCACACAGCGTTGTGGCAGTTGTGGTGGCAGGCTGCCATCAAAATAGCGTCGGTGATATTTCGTGCCTGATTGAAATTGTTTGACGAAACATATTTTTGAAACCTGGCGTGAGCGGTAGCCCGATCTTTGAGGACCCGGTAAAAGTTTCACGGAATCGCAGCACCGGGGAAACGCGGCACAGCACGCATCGAAAGTCGCATCGAAAGAAGTATCGAAAGCAGACGCCGGTACGGAGCTCTGCTTTCCATGCGAGGCTGCGCTGCTTTCCCCCAATGCTGCGCTTTCGTAGAGACTTTCGCCGGGTCCTCAAAGATGAGGCTACCGTTCACGCCGGGTTTTCAAGAATCCGCTTCGTCGAACAACTTCGATCAAGCACGAAATATCACCCGCGGTACAGTGTACTAGATCCACGGCAACGTTACTAGAACTCTCAGTTGGGAAACTCACCGTTGAAACCTGGGCCGCTGGCGTCCACCGAGACCGAGCTAAATACGACAACAGCGCCACTCTGTATCATTTGTCTTAACTGTGGTCGCCTTGAGCTTTTAGAAAGCATGTTTTTGCGTAAAAACTAACGGAAAAACTCTTTTTGTAGTAACTTTTATTGGAGTTTAGTACAAAATGGAGGGCGCGTGTTGTTTCTAAAATCTTTAGTTCGCAAGGTTTTGCAGTATAATTAATATTGTTTTTATACAACCGTGCCTCAGCGGGGATTTCAGGTAGCGCGTCCTGAGTTAGGCGCATATTAACCACGGTAGTAATCCGCGGCGCGTCCGCTTGGGAGTCGGGGGCGGTACCTCGAAGCCCCTTCCACAGTATCTGTTCTGGCCCCAAAATGGCCGATTACAACGAAAATGGAAGTCACGTGCAGTTCCTGGACTGGCCGCTGCGGGAGAAATGGTGGCGTTGGGATCGCCATTAGCTCGGTTCTCGTGGACGGATCGGTGCCACTTTTTCAGAGCAGTCTCTATGGCAGTTTCCCAACTGAGTGGTTCTAGTAACGTTGATCCACGGCTTTTTATGGTAGCCTGCCGCCATTGCGCTGTCCGCCATATTACTATGATGGCTAGAGATAATATAAGTAACACCTTTTGGCGAACTAGTTGGTTCATGATTTGTAAAAATAAATAAACTGCGCAAAGGACGAGGACAGATGTAGAAACGATTAAGACACACGGAGCGCAGACACGCGGAGCGCAGAGAACACGTGCGTGCAAAGTACACGTGTTCTCGCAAGAGCAAATGAGGCAACAGGCGAGAAACTCGCGTAGAAGCCTACTTCATGCCAAAGAGGGTCACGGCTGCATAAGCATGCAATCTGTTTCACTATCAGACAAGGGAATTTTCTTTTTTGGATGGTAATGTTTAAACCTTATTTCGCCGCCAAAGTGATTGCTGCTGCTATATATGCTGTTGTGTCTGCGCCAAATAAACAGTTGGAAGTCTGCGCTCCGTGTGTCTTAATCGTTTCTACATCTGTCCTCGTCCTTTGCGCAGTTTATTTATTTTTACAGATAATATAACTCTACGAAAAAGAGATGGCCGACCGTGGCCGGATTCCCGTCCATAGGCGGAGCTGGTCAAACGCGATCCAGCAAATAGACAATGAGATCAATGGCAGAGATGTTCCGGCGCAGACATGTGCATGACACAGGCATGCTTCGAGACACACTTGAGGACTGTCCGCAGATTATTCCTTCGTCGTGTCTGCAGCCGAAACACCGCGTCTCTTGTATCGTGTAGTTGAGTAGTCTCTGTTAGTGAAAATCTCTATGAGTCTCCTTTGAGGCGCATTCGGTCGCCGCGAAACGGCGGTACGGGTGGGCCGGGTGGGTTAACGTTTTTGTAATGAACGCCGTCATGACCGTGGCCGCGAAAGGTTGACAGCGGCCTTATGGTACGTTTACACTTGCGGATCCGTTGGCGAATCCGCCCAGCTTTTGCCGCTGGGGCGGGCGAAACGCTGGGCCGGAAAACGCGGCGGAGAGCCGTTTTGGTCCGGGACCTATTTCTGCCGCCGAACGAGGCGTTTCTGCTGACCGGAAGTGACATTCTTGCGCAGCGCGACGCTGCCTACGTCACGACTTCCGGGAGCAGCAGCGCCCGGGAGAGACGGCCGAGAAGAGAACTCTCGCGCCTTCTCGTCATATTTGACGGGATGCTACGAGAATAGCTGCTGGAGCCGGCGCCGCCGCCGCCGCTCGAGGGAAATAGATGTAAACGCAATCCGCTCGTCGCCGCCGCCGCCGGGAGCGGGATCCGCTCCCCGCGGCAGCGGATTTCTTCTCAGGTGTAAACGTACCATTATGGCGCGTTTACACTGCGGATTCGCGGGTGGATCCGCGCCGAATTCGTGCCAAGGGAAAGTGAGTTTTCGGAGCCGGGTGGCGAAATCGACTCGTCGCTGGCGGAAAATCTGGATCGGACCGGGACCCATAACCATATTTTCCGCAAGCGACGAGTATTTCGCCACCCGGCTCCAAAATCCGTTTTCCTTCGGCTCAGATCCACCCGTGAATCCGTGACTGTAAACGCGCCATTGGATGACATGCTGCTGCCAGGTAGGTTTGCGATTATTTGTATTCGCCGCGGCCGCAGCGGAAACCGACGCCAAGTAACCTTGCGGGTGAACCTTGCGTCGCCCTTTTCCTCTTAGTTTCGGTAAGTCAATCTCCACACGGCTTACATTTACCGTAGAAAAGCGCAGAGCTGAATTTAGTTCTTTGAATTATATGAACAGTTGCGGCATATTTGACAAAGGGGCACTATGAATCTCTAATTAAAATGTGCCAGATAATGGCGAATACTGGCAACATTTAATATTGAAAAATCATAAAGATTAGCAAAAATAGGCATAAATGTTGGCAATAAAGCGGTAATCGATGCCCTAATAATCACTTTAGACTGGTAGCCTCACGTCCGCTGGGGTCGATAACGTCTCCCGGCGGAATCGTTTCTTTTAGTTATAAACTCATTTTTATTCACCTATTCATAGTCGTTAGTAAACGCCCTGTATCTATTTATGTAGATACACCATAACTACGGGAGGTTCAAAAGAACGCAGTGTTTGGATCGCTTGAACCACTTTATTGACTCCCTGCACGCAACGCCTGCAATCAACATGTAACGATTCAAACGAATGAGTCGCCTGGCATGGACGGAATTATTCGAAGTAATAAGTTACGCTTATTTATTATAATGTATAAGGTAAAGCGGCGATTAGTAAACGGGACGTATATAGACATCCAGACACGATTTGGCAATAATTATCATCCCAGTATAGAGACCTGGATTGTTCAATTGAGACTATTTCGCAGAACGTTCGGCAGGCAATCCGCATATCAAATAGCATTTTTTATGAGATTTTAAAAGCAAGGTTTTTTTCTACAGCTTCGTTTTCGAAAGACTAGGCGGAATTACATTGCCGTCTGTTGCAATTAAAGCAGCAGGCCGCCCTCGCTCCACACTGTCACTCACCGCCGATGCCGTCCCGTAAGCGCCACCATAAATGACGGGAAGCCGTGTCTGCTACCACTACGGCAGGCGGATAGACAGGGGGTGTCCAGGTGTCAGAGCACTTCTTGAATATATATATACAGGGTGTTTCACGAAAGGTGGACAAATTCGATATTGCGAAAACTACGCGTCGCAACAAAAAAGGCTTGTGTCGTTTTGGTCCTGGGCCAGGGGCCTTTTTGGGAAAATTATTAAAGTCTGAGATAATTATATTGTTAATTATTTTCGACGTAATTAACTTTTTTATTATTGGGTTTAAGGGCATGGTTTCAATTAGAAAATTGCTCATCATCATCAAAAAACACTAAATCAACAAATTGCAGAACGATAGAAAGCACGCGAAGCATTTTACGGCTTTCTGAAAAACCACGCAAATTCGACGGGTTTTTAAGTTTCGGTTTCTTATCGGAGCGCATCTCGGCCCCCGCGGCACCGCGCCCCGTGGAGAGATAGTGCATCCAACCTCTGCTGCGCTGTCATCGCGTGACGCAGCAGAGGTTGGATTGCACTATTTCTCCACGCAGGCGCTCACGCGGCCGAGAAGCGCTCCGATAGCAAACCGAAACTTAAAACCCGTCAAATTTGCGCGGTTTTTCAGAAAGCCGTAAAATGCTTTACGTGCCTTCTATCGTTCTGCAATTTGTTGATTTAGGGTTTTTTGATGATGCTGAGCAATTTTCTAATTGAAACCATGCCTTAAAACAATATTAAAAAGTTAATTACGCAAAAATAATTGACAATATAATTATCCCGGACTTTAATAATTTTCTAAATATGCCCTGGCCTGGGACCAAAACGACATAAACCTCTTTTGTTGCGACGCGTTGTTTTCGCAATATCGAATTTGTCACCCTTCGTGAAACACCCCTGTATCTATGCGTGTGTGTGTTTAGGTGTGTTTTTTGTGCGTGTGATTGCATTAGCACCTTGAAACACCCCGAAAATATTTTTTGCCTACGCCACTGCACTACGATGTCCGGAACGCGTCTTCGAGGTGGCAACAAATAACGTCATAAAGGCCGAAGCGTCGCGATGTCGAATTTCGAGG
>JAZHYW010037798.1:0-44871 GCA_037355805.1 Ixodes ricinus | reverse complement strand
GCTGTATTGCTCATTCACCATTAAGAACGACAGCGCTCCGCCAGCAACTCAAGGAGGGCATCCTACGGCGTTCGTGGTTCGAAGCGGTGTCCCTAGTGACGGTGCATCGACCGGAAGACGAGCGTCGATGGAGCAACGAAATTTGGCTCGTAAAGATGTTACTTCAGGTTGACTTTGATGTCACGGTTCAACGGTAATGGTGGAGCTGGCCACTGTGTTTAATTGCCGAACATTCTAGTCAGCTGGTTGATGCCGCAGTTGTCACGAGCGAAACTGATACTGGACTTGAGACACCCTCGCAAGGCGACGTGGCAGCGCCCGATAAAGAACCACGACGGGGAAATTTTGCTGAAGGTATTCTTAAAGATACCACCGGTGCTACGCAATGGTGTCCGACAGCGGCATTAGTGCAGACTGGTTTTCTGTGGTAGTTTTTAGGCGGCGTTCAGGCACACCTGACGGTGTGCGGGTCTGGCGGCGCTTCGAACTTCTCGTCATTAATGCTTGCGCCTGTCGCCGCACGATTACGCCCATGTACGTCGGTGTTGGGCTGAAGGCGTCTGTTGCCCGCCTCCTTCGTCGTGATGCTTGCAGTGACCTCAGGACTGGCCCTGCCGTTGACCGGAATTGTTTCAGGTGAGTTTCAAAATAGCTATCCAGAAAAACAGCAAGCGAAGCACAGTTGAAGCGACATTCAAATGTTCCCCGCGCTTCCTCCAGTATTGAGATGTCACATGCTGTATAAATTGCAGGAGTTAGAAGCCTAAAAACAGTATTTGCACGCTTATTTCATGGTTATGCGAGCTTCCCAGTATCTATTTCTACATCAAACTTCTTGTTACCAGCTGAGGCGAAAGTGGCACTCGCTCCATTACAGCATCGACGTCAAGGCTTTCAGTGTTGATACAGCTTCCCGCTTCAGACGAAGGCGAAAATCAATAACTTCACAGAGAACACAGACTTGTAATTTGAGCATTAGTTCATAGAAGTGAACACGTTGAACCACACTTTCTGTTACGTTTCACGAAAACATGATATGGAGGTCTGTGACTTGTTCTCCGTCCGGGGACCCCAATGCCTGGTCGTCGGCGCTTCGACTCTACAAGGATAGAATGCGATCCGTGTGACATGCTCCCGCCGTTCTCAGGTCAGAATTTCAAAATGGTCCTAAAACTTGCTGTAAACGTTAAACCTTTGAGAGCAATATTGTAGCCATTATCTGCGAAGTGGCGTACAAGAATTTTTCTACGATGAGAGCTAGCCTTCATGGGATCACTCAGTACAGAGACCGATCAAGGTAGAGATGTCTTCAAGGTCGGAAAAATCGAGCCTTAAAAGTAGGAATGGTGAGGCATGAGTTGGATCTTGCAGAAGTGATTTGTTGTGGGAAAGTTTAGTGTACTTCAGGTCAATATGTTCCACAAAAAGGCGGCTGGCCCTTTTTTGTTCCTTTCGAAGAATCACAGTTTGTCGGCTATCTATAATGAAATTTCTGAAAGAAAAAAGTTTCCGGCCGTAGTTAACAAGATAATGAAAGTAAAGTAGATTTCGTTACGCCTTAAGTTCCTGCTTAAGAATGCAGTTTATTTGCCCCTGAGGGTGAAGGGATGAAAAGGTTCTTGGCAAAGGGAAGTTTAGTTTTATCCTTAGTTGTCTTATGCTAAAAGGGTTCGAGCCCTTTGGCGTTGAAGAACGCTGACACCGGCAGACTGATATAAATCGCTTCACCGCATGCCCAAAGGTGTTTTCGTTGGATAGTAATATTTTTTATTTTTTGATCACGGTATTTTGTTTGTAAACTGAGAGGCCTTGAATATGTTCGGTGTTGCGGAAAATTTGGTGCCGTGGAATGATTTTAAACAATCACGCGTGCGTGACGACAAACTCGAGCGATACGAAGAACATTTTCAGACAACGCCAGCGCCAGCCGACAGGCGCCTGTCCTGTAGCTATACGCGCACCCAAGTCACTTGACGGTTGTACTCGTGCTTCCGCAATCGACAAAATAGACCCTTACCAAAAGTCCGCGCTAACGCCAGTCCATTGCTGGTTGACTGAGATATTTCCGAGCTACAGCCTCCTCTATACTGGAAAATGCCTGGCAGATCGCCACGAGACTCGCCGCCGAAGGTGTAAAGGTAGGTGTGCGGCAGACAACGGATGAAAGGAGAAACAAGGTGACGGGCGCCCCCGCCAGGCGACGCCGAAACACACTTCCCGGGAGCGATTAAACCGCCGTTCTCTTCCTCGCGTTTCGCGCTACCGCTCATTCTCGTAGGTTTGAAACCATGGCTCCGGTTTTCGCCGTTGCAAGCCGGGGAACTGAATACCAGAAATGCTCTTCGCAACCAGATCCGCGCTCAAATTGCGATCGGGTACCGGTGGCTCCATGAAACTGCCAGGCTTTGTGAGTATAGAGGAGGCTATGCCCGAGCATATTTGGACACGCGAGCTGCGTCACCATTCGGCGTGAACTAGCTCAGCTTGCATTGAAAACGAGGACAAACAGGCCGCAAGGACTCGATCTGATCACGCGCTTTTCTGTGTCCACAATGGCGACCGCCAATATTATTGATGGATTTTAACAAGGTCTATGGCAGGCGCTATCATTTCTTCATTCTATTTTTAACACAGTGGCCTGGCTGTTTTAATTTCATTTCAGGAATTAAGCGTCGTAGTCAACGATACTAAACAAATATTCGTATCTCGCTGTATAATATAGCGCCCTAAATGAAATACTACTTTTTACGAAATTAAAGCGATATGTTGAGCTCCGCGAGCTTGCCAGTTATCAATGTGATTATGCCTGCTCAAGCAGTAGCAAACTCAAACACCTTTCAAGGTTACGAGCCTGAAACCCACGCAAGCACGCAGTATGCGTGTTAAAGTGGCACCCACGCCTGAATTCAAAATAAAGGAAATGACTGATATTGATTTATGAGACAAAACACTAGCACCTAAAATATTGCACTAGTGAGAAACCGCGTGACCACTAAATCCGATATTAAACTGCTACCACCAGCTCTTGAGCGAACGTTCGAAGAGTCTTTTTTGTCAAGCAACCCAGCCCCGACGTCATATTCGTATCCAAGGAGACTACTTTGGTCGCATTGCAAACTTTTCACCGTGTTGCTTCTTCCTTTCTTTCTTTTTTTTTTTTTTAAGGTGTTTTTTAGTTTTTTTTTTTTTTTGCGATTTTTGCTTGTCGCAGCGTTGTAGTGTCCAGAGCTCAGGCGTCTATGCGTACGCATATGAAGATTTAATTTCTGCTCGCTCAAGGTTATGGTGTTGAAGAACAAAGAAGGCAGAACCAACAGTTTAGTGTTCATAAAAAGTGGCGTGTCAGCCTTCTACGCGCCAGCAGTCGTTGTGTAGACATAGCAGTAACAAAACGCAGACACTGCAGTCCCCCATTTCGCTAAGATGACAGAAATGGCGGCTTCGGGCCAGGCAGAATAAAGATAGCTTTTCATTCCGTCGTTAAAGCTACGTTTACAGACCAATTAATCGCCACTTCCCCACCAGACCCCACTGCAGGGCGAAAGCTTATCTTTATTCTTCGTCGTAGCCCATAGCATTTCACTTTCATCTTAAGTGTGAATGTCATGTATCACCTTGCGTACGCTTGTTTTTCGGTAAGTACCTGCGGATGCTGGTTTTGCGATCGCGCTGCTTATTACAGAGCATTGAAATGTTTGCCCAGCGTCCCTTTTAACTGTCAGCCAGAAGTAGCCCTGTTCCTGCTCATCTTACGATTGCTTAATATCGCTTTTGCAACGTGCATTGCACACCACCACGATTGGGGTTCTTCAGGCCAAGAGAGGCTTGTTCTACCTGCGTCTTATGAACGCGCTTTTCGCCGTCAACGTTCTGAATGTGCATTAATATTGGCCACAAATATTTGATATTTACGAAGAAAGCATGAAAGAGCCAGGGTATCTTACCTGACTGATCAACCACCTACGACTATAATTCGCTTCACCCAGGTTGTACCGCATACACAAAGGCTCATAGCATTGGCAGCTGCCCTACGTAATGAGAGTTTGTGCGCTCGCCGAGATCTGCCCCTGGTTAGCGTTGCGCTTGTGGCCTTTTTCTGCGGTACATCATAAGGTGAAATAGGCAGGCTTATTGTCCGTTGTAGCGCCGTTATTGCAACTTTACGTCACGCATGGCTGGTGTAGCCAGATCACAAGGGTTGCCGTCGCGGTTGAGCCGGTGGTTTCGCTCGCCGTAGACCCCCGAAGTAATATTTTTATAGCTGTTTACCTTTATGTACGAGCCGGAAGCCGACGCTGCTGCCGCTACGTTGCTTGTAGCGCCTGCTGCACGAGCGCACATGCAGGGCCGGAACGTTAGAGCGTTGCCTGCGTTTAGCTTTGACTTCGTCATATGGGCGAAACGTTTATAGATAAGGTGTTCGCTAAAGTTGCTGTCACATATCGATAAAAATGCACTGTAAGTAGACACTTAATTCAATACAAACAGCGTAACCTTTAAAATTGAGAAAATGCATCAGAGTACTTTGCAGATTTGTGGCAGTGCAAGCAGTCAGTCTTGGCAGAGCAGAGAGAGGAGAAAATGTCAGACTTCGTTTTTTATGGACACTTTTGCTTTTTTGTTCAGCAGCTATAGAGAATGTATGTCGCATACTTTCACATGCACGATATTAGAGAATTAATTCATCTCATTCAAGTGATAGTTTACGTTAATGTCGAATATGTATCGATGCCTTCCTTGATATTAAGGCATTTCATATTGATGGCATTGTGTTCAAGCGCAGCGTTGATATTTGCGGAGCACGATAAGATTCCTTTTTGTCCTGGCCTCATTCTTCCCGTCTGGTCGGAGGCCGCTTCCTGTTCCCGGTGCTGGTCTCGACCACCGCCGTTCCACAGCAGCCAGCCCCACATCATGAACGCCGTCTGTAGCGCCGTCTTTCAGGACACCGCTCATCGGCATGTCCTTCCGGAATTGGTATCCAACAGCGTTCATGAGGAACAAGCGATACCATTCGGTGTCCACAGAGATTTCACGTCTAAAACGAGCAGAAAAAAATCGGCGTCGGCACACATATACCTCCAACTTTCATCGAATGTGAATTCAGGTGGTGAAATACTCTCCAGCACGAAAATGACCAAGAAACTGCGCCAGGTCTAACGGCCTACGTATTCGCAGACGAATGAGTTATTGAGGTCAGGGATGCGGCGCTATCTTCCGAGAGGCGCAGCGAGGAAATAACGCGCCTCCACATCTGCGCACCTGGCTATCGGCGGATGCAATTCCACGCGATACGCATTTCAACTGGATTGCCGCCGAACACGAGACCGCTATCAACCCTGCCACGTTTGTTGTCCTGCTTTTCCCAGACAGGAAAGTCACGCCTGAAATTTCACCAGGTAAAATCCACCGCATAAATGCACATCTTTTGGTGAAATTTTGCTCTTCGCTGTGCAGGCGTCCAATTTTCCGACCCGCTGAGACAGCAGAGATCTACTATGTGGACCGTATATATTGTAATACTCAACAGAATTATGCAGAGAATGAGATAATCCGCGAGCACGTTGAAAGAAATATAATCTCAGTAAAGAACACATGCACAGTGCCCAGTCTTAGTATCTTCAATGGCATTGCACACACCTATGGTGAGGAATAAAAATACTTTAAACGTTTCATGCGGTTGAGTCATATTCGCTTAAGGATGTACAAACATTTTGAACGAGCAATTATGCCGAATTTCGGCTGATCTAAGAGCATGCAGAAGCAGGCGTTTCTGGTAAAAATGAACAAAAGACTTCATATTTACATGGTATGACCGTCATTTATCAATGTATTAAAGGCAGCTAAAATAATTTTCGATGCAGACATGGCAATTACTGTCATGGGCGGGCCGGATTACGTGGTTAATAGGAAAATCAAAGACTTGAGATGTCTATAAGAATGATCTTAACCGCAGTCGCTTTTTAATATTTTTTATTCGTTGGTGCAGATTTACAGCAGTCATAAAAAGGAAAACGTTTTTACTTCAATCGCATACGCAAAGGGCCGGTGGAATTACTATTGGGGTTATTTAGACGGTCAAAAAACCTTTCTGTCATATTGTCTAAATGAGATCATATTTTCAAATTAAATGTGGCTTTCAAGTCACCTACATTCACAGTAATAGCCGTAAATAAAATACTCACTTCTGTGTTGTTGTTTTTTTGTTTTTTTGTGACTTTACTTATATATTTTTCAGCATTTTTATGTTTATATTAAATATTTTAATTTTTTTTCATTCATTAGAGACACAGAGGTGAAGGAGAGATCAGAAAATTAATGAGACCTCCGGCGCTCAAAGGACTTTCTTAAAGGTAGAGAAAGCTCCAGAGCAAGCTAAAAAACTGATTCACGAATAGACCGATCTCGCCAGCCACTTTGGCTACGCGGCGCTGCCGCGATGCATCGAGAAAACTTTCGTTTCTCTGCATGCGCGATAACTTTCCACAGCCTTGCTGAGGAGCTGAGCGTGCAGGGTACGAGATAGCGCGATGTCTAGTGCGCTGCCGCCTGCCTCTCTCAACTAAAGTTATTGCGACGTCACGCATGCGCCAAACGCTTGGTGACGATTTGTTCATTCCAAGGGCAGCTTCGATGTTCTCAGTTTTGACCCCATAAGTATGACGTCACTAATCCAAACAAACCGTTGCTAGGGGCGTTCCTAAGGACCAATGCGTGGGATTGGATTTCGTTCCGAAGGAACCATTGTTCGAAAGTCAGACGTGGAATTTAAACGTCTAAAATATATATATATATATATAACAGGCCTACATTTCACACTTAGCAGAGAGTCGCCGAGAATCGGCTACTTCTGAAATATTTGTGACGGCTACTTCCGGTCCTTGAGACGCGTCGAGATGCCTGCTGCAGACGAGGAACTGTGAGATAACTTATGTAGTTTGAATCCTTTGCATACTACTGTGAAACAGTGGGCCGAGCAGGCTCTTTAAATCGACCGTAAAATTCGGTTTCTTAGCCTATCGCGCTACGACTTTGTGCAGCGTTGCTCACAGATGGTGCATTTTTTGTAAAATTCGCAAAGCGAACTTACCCAGGAAAAAGTAAAGAAAGAAAAAGGACTTAGCTCCTATGGAACGCAGCGACGCCACCGGTCTGAAACAACACGGCGCCGTTTAGCACGGGAGACAAGAGATGGCGCAAGCGGTCG
Source organism: Ixodes ricinus (assembly GCA_037355805.1). NCBI lineage: Eukaryota > Metazoa > Arthropoda > Arachnida > Ixodida > Ixodidae > Ixodes > Ixodes ricinus. Next base: position 37,664 of record JAZHYW010037798.1, on the reverse strand, counting down.
CGACGCCAACTGCCGCCAACGAACGAGCAGACGACGCCGAGACCCGGCGTGTTTAGCAGACAAGGAACTGCAGTTCGTTGTTGTTACCGCGCCTGTTTTTGTTTCTGCGACTGTCACCGCCTGCGGAACGCGAGCCGCTTTTGAGTCGAAATGATCGTCTGCTTAAAGTGCTCGGCTCTCGGCGCCGTATGCTCGTTCGTTGGCGGCGTTCGCTGCGCCATCTCTTGTCTCCCGTGCGAAACAGCGCCGTGTTGTTTGAAGACCGGTGGCGTCGCTGCAGTCTCCATAGGAGCTAAGCCTTTTTTCTCTTTCTTTACGTTTTCCTCAGGTAAATTCGTTTCTTTGCAAATTTTACAAAAAAAATGCACCATCTGTGGGCAACGCTGCACAAAGTCGTAGCGCGATAGGTTGACAAACCGAATTTTTCCGGTCAATTTAAAGAGCCACCGCCGTCTCCTTGATACCACCCAGTATGGTACGAGTTTGATCTTGTATTCACCGGGAACTTGGCAAGGTCCAAGAAAAGAAAACAAGCAAGCTCATCAAAAGGAACTAGATTGGCGTCTCATACGGAATACTTTCTTGTCGAAAGCCATCACGCGTAAGGGAGATCTGCTAGAAATACCTAGGAGAAGTGTTTACAACATGATATCAAAGCTAGCGTCAAACCTCTTTATATTGCAGTTGCATGTTGTAGTGTAAAAGAAGGAGCCATTTTACTTTCTGCTCTCAACATGTCGCTTTGAGACCTCAATCTTTGTTTTTTGGGCTCGCAACACGGGTGTGTGTTTCAGCGCCTGTCTGTCAAACCATCACACCGAGCCGAAGACGCTATTCTTTCGTCTGTCAAGACCCCAAACACGAGAAAGAGCTAGATAAAAACATGAGGTAAGTTATATATGAGTAATTTCATCTTAAATTGTGCAAAAAGAAAATGATGAGTCCTTAAAAATTTAGGAAAAGAAATGTTGGTGGAGAATGTCTGACTAGAACAAAACTGCAAATTAAAACTACGGAACATTCTTTTTTTTATCTTGACTTTTGGTCTTCGATATCTTCTTTTCAAATGCACTGCTTAAAATGACAATACCATGTATGTCAAAAACATTTTATTGCATATATAAGAACACATAGAAAGCTTTTCATATTACAAAATTTAAAAAAAATGTTTTGAAGATGACATCGAATTTTGTATTTCTAGCGTTAACTCTGAAATTTACAGTGTTGTTTTGTTCATATAAGTGTTCGTTCATATAAGTTCACATATGTACCTAAATTAAGAAGAACATGATTCTAGATTGGCTTGTGAAACAAGCTTTAATTTGATATGTTTTTATGCCTTAAATAATTGTGCATCGAAAGCCAGCTCGATTCAGACTTGACCTATTATTTTCAAAGGTGCAAGATTCGAAAATGTTTAATACGAAACCATTAACTGTACCATGACACGGAGCCGCCGTTGTCTGTAGCAGCGAAAAACGACACCTAAATTCGAATTGATGAGCTGAAACTGCACCTGAATTTCCAATGGGCACAACTACGCCTGATGCCTTCGTCACGGAAGCCGGCGGGGCGCTCAAGGTCAAAACGGACGTGCCTCCAGGAATAAAACAACAAAGAAAAGCACAGCATAGCAGATGCACCGTCACGGAAGACGTGGAGCCGGCGGTGCTCGCCGCGCCTGCGCAGTGGGGAGTGTGATGTCAACACCGCAGTGCCGTGAGCGAAAGGAAGCCATGGCGCCTGCTTGTAGAATGCGATATGTGTAGGAATGCTTTCGAATTCGTACGCTTTTAGCAGTCTTAGTGTCTCTTCCGAATTTTATTATTTTAAAAATAAGATTAAAAACCACACTTAAAAAACACGGTAAAAAAAAGAGTTATAATTGTTGTGAAAAAAAAAAGAATCAAAGTTTCGAGACTCCAATGGGTTTCACTCGTGAAAACTGCAAAAATGGCAAGACGTACCTTCTGCCCTTTCAGAAGGCCCAAAACTTGAGAACAAAAAATGTTCCGTAGTACTAATTCGCAGTTTTGTTATAGTCACACATTTCTCACGCGAAATATGTTTTCCATATTTTTTACGGCTCATCATTTTTCTTCACGATTTGAGATAGAATCACCCATATATGTATATTACGAACAGTTCCTTTAGTTAAACGGCACATTAAACAAAATGGTGCATTCTTGCACCCTTGTCACATATACGACACCCCGAAACTTCAGTCGGACGTACAGCACACTGACGTTGAACCTCCGCTACCAACTTTCATGAACGGCTTGCTAACCGAGTTGTTCAACCGCATGAACATGGCTAAAGTAAGTGTGACTGACTGCGAACAATGTAATCAGGGTTTCTTGACCCTACTGCAAAACCTCAGTGTTTATTTCCTGTAGAGTTTAGAAACGAACTTGTAGCTATTTAATATGTTACATCGCACCGTGTCAAGTCTATCGTAAAAGTTGGGACTGTCAGTTCGACGTCAGTGCGCTGGACGTCGAACTGAAGTTTTGGGGTGTCGTATATGGGACATAAGTGTAAAGGCTACAGCTTTTCCTTTTTGGAGTGCAGATATGCACTGAAGCCAACTTCTGTGCCGCCTGAACTCCTGAAACGTGTAGCTGTCCTGCACCTTGACGCTGGTGCACTTTAGGTCGTCGTCTTATTTGATTCGTCTTCACAGTGTTCGTCTTTCTCAAAAAATTGCGGACGCCTACACTGTCAGGCGTTCGCGCGCTCGCGCACCTCGAGCGTCGATCCAAGTTGTGCACGGGCACTGCTTCGCTTCCGAAATCCCGGAGAAAGCTGACCCCGTAAAAAAAGTTTCGCCGCTCGTCACCAACCTCATTCGACGCAGTCGCGTGTTCCCTCAAAGAGGACCACTGGAACCCGCGAAGCCATCGTGTCGTCTGCGATAGGAAGGTAAAACCGACAGCACAACATTATTACGGGCTTTTATCGTCGCCTTGTGGCATTGAGACGACATAAAAAGTCTCCGGGATTAGATATTGAGAAGGCACAATTGCTTACCAAAATTATTCACTTTTTTTATCGGAGCAAACTCGTAACCTCACGTCGAGCTTCCGTGCATTTGTCCATAACCTTAGCCTCCTCTTTGTTTTGAGCACAGCGCCAGATTGTGACGTCATCACTTGCGGGGATTAACTCTGCGACTCGCGTCGTCGCGCGGGCCGGACCTCGCGATACATAATGACGTCGTTTTACGTCATTATTTCTGTGTTAGCGTGGCCTTAATTATCCACGTGAAGTAATACAGAGGTAAGTGTAGGGTCAATTTTGTATTGTATCTGCTTAGTGAAACCACGTATATAGTCACTGACAGGAGGGGACGCTAGGTAAGTTCTCATCCTATCAGCATCCAGAACGCGCCTGCTCCTTGCCCTTACGTCATGCTTTAACTGCACGTGCGCTCTCGAAGCTTAGGAGCACTGCTGCGGAAGGCGTCTCGCTGTCGCCTCGATTTGTCTCGCCTCCGGCGCGAAGTCAGGGGCCTCTTAGCTGCTCTCATCCTGCCAAAAACTGAAGGAGATCGAGGACGAGATGTTGACGAGCGGGAATGTCAGAACGCCTAACTCTGACTTGGGGCATATTGGGTATACGAAGAAGCCAGATGCCTTTGTCTCTAGCCACTGTTCGATCGCCGAACTACGAGCGTCCGACGTTCGAACGCGAAACACTGCGGGAGGAGCAGGCGACGCTCTTGTTCCCTCTGATAGGAGAGAAACAGTAGACTCGTTCGACCTAGCTGCACCTCCTGCACCGGTGCAGAAAAAGTGTTTGGCAGTGCACTTTCGCTATGCACTCTCAGAAAAAAAAGGTGTATTATTACACCCTTTGTCCCATATAATACACCCCAAAACTTGAGATATATGCGAGTCAAAATACACCGCCTTACACTTTTCTGCGCCGGTGCAGGAGGTGTAGGAAAATTGAACGAGCCTATATATTGGGTAGCGACCATGTGTTTGTTGTAGGGGTTACCGAAGAATTAAAAGTAAAAGAATATGCTATTCGTTACTCGCAAACAAAATGTACGCGTTAAGCGACTCACCCCTTAGCGAAAACTAACACGTTAAAAATCTGTCTATATGTATTTCGAACGTATTTTAAATGTATTTTGTATCGTTATCTCCTCAGTTTCCTTCTGCACAGGAAAATCTAATTGAATAAGGCTGTCTTGGCCAACCTGTCGTGCAGGCTACGCTCGCGACTACAGCGGGTCTTACGCTACTCTTTTCATCGGACTGGCGGGCATCAACGTGATCCAACTCGTCGTGTGGCTGTTCTACGCCAGAACACTGAGGACCCATTCGGGATGAGGCGACAGAGGGTCGCTGTTGACGTGGCGTCGACACTGCGGGACTTGGGACGTGTTCTTCCGCAATGATACGTACAGCAGTCCGAGTCACATAGCTGCCGTCAAAATTTACCGCAAAATGCTTTTGGAAATGCCCGTATAGAAACTGGAGGCCACTATATAATTCTTAAATAAAAATATATTTATACATTTGTATCTACGCTATAGTTCTAAACCGTATCTTAGAAGCACTATTTATACGTCGCTGAATGTATTCTTACTTCCTTTCTTATTAAACCTTCTCTACACCGTTTTACATTAAATTCGACCACCAATCGAGTCGTATCGTCAATCTTTACTCTTTGTGCCTGTATTTTGGCGCTTCTATACCGAAGCAATCGAGCAGTGCCAAAAGTATATGCTATATACGGCGCTCGTGTGCGTGTGTGTTTCTTTTGTGCCTTTGATTTTATTGTTTGAATTAATAACGCAATGAATGTGGCGTGATCCTCCGCTTTATTCTGCGCGTGATTACTTTATAGCCAGCGATATCAGACGTACGAAGAAAACTAGCTCCATGACGATGAACTTGCCTGACTCTGCCTGACTAGCTCCACGGAATCGTCTAGTGTTGGCTACGGTCGGACTTAATCCTTAATGTGGAACGAAATATGGCGGATAAATATTCGGTCATATATACATGCATCCGCGATAAATCTTACATCGTGCATTCTAAAGCGCACTTACCGGGAATACGACTGGTGGTGTCTCGCAAATATAAAAACGTCATGACAGCTGCTGCAGATTAAACGAGACGTATACCCTACAGACCACTCCGATACGGAATAGATACAAGTATAATTGGAGCACAACTCTCTCGCATTCTCCGGGTATTGCGCCGTTAAGCCGACATTTTAGACAAATAATTAGGAAGTATCGCACATTTTCTGACGTCCGCCACCACGGGTAATGTGGTTCCGAGAACATTATCTTTTTACTACAAATACTCAAATTTTAGAAATTTTTGTCACTCTTACGCGAAACACCCTGTATATGAAGCGTTTTGGTACAGTGTATTTATTTTTTTTTTGTCAATTCATTATCATAGTGCAGTAGGCGATCGTCGCAGGTGATACCACAGCTTCGCTGGCCAACCTCCTTCACAGCGTGGGTTGGAGCCCCGTCCTTTTCTTCTTTTTCCTCGCCTATGTGGGCAGCATGCGGATCGGCGCCGACGAGAACGTTGTCAGGCTTAGCGCAGAAGTTAGTGCCATTGAGACGTCACTCTGAATAGACCTTTTTCAGATTCGCCCGCAATCTATCGGACGTTGCGCCAACCTTCCTTCCGACGCCATCTTTGTGGCGACTGGCAAAGCGCTTTGGCTGTTTGCGGCGTGTGAAAGCGACCCGCAGAGACCGCACGACTGCTCTGTTCCGCTATCGTATTCAACGAGGAAATGAAATTAAAAACAACCGACGTTAAAATTCGAATCGTTTTTTTGTGTTTTTTTTTTTCAAGTTAAAGGCATTATAGCCAACGTTATTAGCCCCGAGAAGTTCGCGTGGCGCCCCCTTACGACGAACCGGGGTGACGTCACGGCGAGGAGAGAATTTTTCCCCGACTCGCCCCGCTCGCCCTGTGGAGGCTGTGACGACGCTAGCTGTCGGCGCGCTCGTTTCTATTTAATTTTTTTGGCGTGTTTTTCGTAGGAAGTGAAAATTTTTATATGTGGCTTTATTGAGGTATGGCCTGTAGCTGCAGGCGAAACTTCAACCAACATTTTAAGTGTGGTTGACAGGGCAGACAACGCATGAATCACAGCTGGTATATGAAAATAAATAAATATGGCCACAATTGCAGGAGCATCACTATAGATTTACATCTCACACAATAAATGCTGCTGATGGTCTTTATGAATTGGCAGGATATGTATACTTTTTTTGTATCTCTGTTTTTAAACAAGATCGCCGAAGCAGAAAAGCTGCATGCTGCTCGAGCAACATGCTAAATACAGTCTGGGCCATGGGGAGAGAATCACAAGTAAGACAGCCCAAGTGCAGGGGCAAAGTAAAAAAACAAGGAACATTTATTATATACATTGCTCGCATTTGACCTTTGCTGGATTCGGCTAGTATCTCAATGGACTACACGGGTGGTATCTGTGGACTTGTTTATATCAACCCTCAAGTAATGTATAACAAACGTAAGCGAAGGTGTCTAGATCGTTATTAGTCCCGTAAGCCCTAAAATTGAGATTTTACTTAAATCGAATTGTCCTGAAGCTAAAATACCAGAAGTTTTTCGCACGCAGACTGTCACCCTTCGCACGCAGACTGTCACTACATCTACCACTGGACAGCTGTAGGGAGTTTGGAGGCTGAGGAAGCTTTTGGGGACCTGCAGCAGTGTCTCTTTTAATTGGAAATAAATGACAATTCAAACTAAACGGTGTATTTTCCGAATACCCAAGGCTGGAATAAAGAATGTCAGGAAAAAGTATAAAGATTACAAATTACGGTACTATTGCTGTGCATATTTTGGGCAGTTCAATACATATCATACAGGCAACTGGGGGCAATTCGGCCGTTTTTGCTGCTACCATACAAACTAATTTCCAGTAATTATGCATCTTCTAAGAAATATGCCTGCATAGGTGTATAAACTATATAATTATTTCACTAAGAAGCTAGATTTATGTAAGACAACCCTGTTCCACGAGCACTTCAAAGATCATCAGACGCAGGGCCTTTAAAACATCTGCGAACCAGCGCATGCAGAGTGGCAGCGCAGAGTCGGGGTCGCGAGCTAATTTACCGACCACCCAAAGGCCCATGATATAAATGCCTCTTCAAATGCCTTGGAAGCGGGATGTAATATCGTCCTAAATCATGAACATGCAAGGAACAGAATTCCAGCGTCTGAAACACTTGCGGCACCGCTTCACCGACCCCTCGCAAAATTGCCTTCTGTCGTGTGGGGACGGGAAGGTTCATCGGCGGAATCGCCTCCGCCGATAGCTTTCGGGATTTGTAACCCAATTTTAAAGGCAAAAGGGAGAAGCAGGCTCATAAAATGTACGGAAGCACGTCTATATCGGCCTAACTCAACGTCTTGTACACCGGGTAAACGAGGCCCAGCTCCTCGAAGAGCTTGCGGCACACAACGCCAAACCAGGAAACCGGTGCTGGGAAGCGAGCCGATGCGAGATCGCGGAGTGGAGTCCTCTTCCTGACGTCACGGAACACCTCACCCAATCAGGGCGCGGCGACCGCAGCGACGCTTGTGTTCGCTCTCGGGGCTAATAGCCGTAGCGCTTTCCTGCACTATTCATGCTCCTAGAAAGAGCACCCGCGCGTTAGTGTTAGTGTGATTTTACAAGGCTCTAAACCTTTCTTAATATATGACACTTTCCACAATGGCATGAACGGCTCATGCATATTTCTATGTAACAACAGCGAGCATCTATTATTTGTATGTGATTTTTTGGAAGCTCGATGTTGGCTAGCATCGTAGCTTCGCTCGCGCAGAGGAACGGCAAGGTCCAGTCAACATCACTCATGATGCACTGGTTTGAGATGTATTTTCTTACTCAAGTAGGCTTTTGACTGATTGCTAGGCTAGATACATTGGTTTGCAGATTAGCTAGGCAACGCAACGACTTCGTTTAACACATGAATGATAAAGACAACGGCGCTAAAAAGCAAAGGTGAACGCCCGCTTACTTTGCGCTGCATCATTATTATCACGCGACTCTCACAATTCGAGAAACATTTTCGAGATGTAGACGAAAGCATAAAAACAGGCTCTTTTTGACTGCTAACCTGGACCTGTTGGCGAGTTTAACAGTCGCGCTTGTTCGCTTCCCAACAGATCGGGTTCGCGCTGCGGTAGAAGCTTTTTTATTTGTTGCCAATACTGCAAACAACCACTTTTATGAGCACTGGTCATATTCTATTGCGAGTAAGCATGAAATTTAACTCTATGTGACCGCGCTACCAGGAGGAGCACATTAAAATGTCGCTGCTGACATTTATTAATGCATTTTCTCTCAAGGGGCCAAGGAGTATATATGCGCAAGTACTGAATTTATTTGTTAGTATTATTATTATGATTATAAAAAGAAAATGTTCCAACTTTCCGTAAAATAGTTTTATTTTTTCATAGGTTATATTTTGCATACTTGCACCGCGGCGACACGCCGGTCATTTCCTTTTACGCTTTTGTGCCTTGCATACGCTTGTGTGAGTATGCTAGTGTAGATCCTCAGCGTAGTTTTTATTTTTTACCTGCAATAAAAAATACTACTATCGTAAATTCGTGCTGTATCACACGCACTCCTTATAATGATGTTTTGAGCTACCATTCGATGATCTCCCCAAGGAACTAAATAAAAATTGATGTAATAAATTTATTTTCATGTCTTCTTTTTGTGTGTGTGGAATCATATCTTCAATATTCCTAAGGTTAAGACAACGGGAACCAAGATTTAACGTTCAACGCCGCAATCATAGAACTCCGCAATTCGGGTCTGCACACGCTGGGTCAAGGCGCACTGGGTGAAGAACTGCTCGCATTATTTAGACCCGCAGCCGCCAATGCCAAATAAAAACAAACTGTCACACAGTAGCTGACGGCTCTGCTAAATATATCATACTCTGGTGCAGGAATGAAGCTCATTTTTATAAAAAGAGATTCTTAGTGAAACAACTGAGAACAAACTTGAGCTTACTATTCGCAACTTATTGTCGAGCGGCTGACACCATCAATATACAAAAAAGAACAAAAAAACGCAAGAACATTTACGAACGCAACGCGGGGAGAGGGGTTCGTACTGCGGCGGGTGGCGGGCGACGGGGTCGGTGGCGAAGCCTCAAAGATGGCGCCGAACTTCTGATAGTACCCGTGGCAGCCGAGAGATGGCGCTAATAATGAATAAGGTCTAAAGCCCCTCTATACTGGGGAAAAGTGGCGCCATTCATTGTTGTAGAAATGCTCGAGGCACGTGCCGCGCCGCCAGTTCTGGGAAATTCATGGCGTCTGAAACCTCGCTTTGCGCTGCGCTGCGCCGCCATGATCTTCTCAAGGGCTGCACGTTGCACGTTCCTCGTGCATCGACGATCATTGCGCTACCTATAATGGTCTAGGGTGCCTACATGTCTGTCTGTTCTGAGGGTGAAGACATCCATTGTTGCCCTGAATGTGCCAGCGCGTGACGCTCTCGCGCACTTGGTGCGTGACTTGGGCGCTAAAATGGCGTCAAGCATTAGCCAAAGCTACGCGCTCGAGCTGAGGACACTACATTGCGCGCGCTACAAAATGCATAAAAAAACTATTGGGCGCAAAATGGCTGAGTTGTCACCACTCAAGCCAAAGCGCGCGTGTTATGAAGGCACTCTAATAAGGTCTATTACAGCCTCCGCATTCTGATACGAGAAGAACGACGTGTACACGGTTCCCGAAAAAGATCCTTTTTGTGATGCAACGCAGTACTGTTGACCGCCAGCACAAAACACACTCATTCATTGCGGCGTTTTTTTTTTTATAGGTTTAATTTAATGATGACCTGTGAAGACAGACTTGGGCCACCTTGGTATCGACCCCTCTTGAGAAGTGCAAGTATTGTTTGTAATTACTAAGAAATTAAAAGCACACGGTGCCACAGCCAGCATTGCGAAAGCTGCACCTCTGTGCCGTCATATAGTGGCATGGGCAAGAAACTTTTGTGCCTGCATAAGCTGAGGAGGGAGTTGCTTCCGCCGGTGACGTCACCACATTCTTCAGCAGTCTTTTAATACGGTGATGTCCTAAGAACGCCCTTAACATAGACACCTCTATGTAAACAAATTTCGGGCGACGAGCTGGGTAAATCTTGTCATTGTAAACGATTTCCATGGGGAACGTAGATGTCCATATGAACAAATGGCAGTATATGCCGCTGCAGCAAACAAGCACACTTGGCACGGGAGAAAAGGTGGACGATGGCGCGCGCGACTCGAGGTTCGGGCAGAAAGCGATGCCAACGGACCATCTCCGACGTTTCATTTAGCTCTTTGTTAATATTGTTCTGGATTGAAGAGACCTTCGGTCCCTTTAGCGATTTATAGAACCCGCAAAGTAACAAAAAAAACACGAGGAACTGCGCTAGCTGCGTAATTTTAACGGCATACACCACCGCTAGCGGCGTAAAGGAAAAACTGGTCTCCAGGCTGGCAGCTACACGAAGCAGGTCAAAACTTTCTCGCCACAAGCGGGCTATTAACCTAAAGATAGCGCATCTGGCGCCAGACCAGAGTTTCGTCCTGAGACGAAGCTGTAAAGTGAGGAAATCTTTAAAAATCTATTTCTTATATTAAATACTGTCGCCGGTACAGTACACTCCATTCGCACATAAGGGGCACTGTATGTCCATGGTATACGATGTTTAACGACGCAACGTTAGCTACTAGGATTTTATTTAACTATAACAAATAGGCATATTAAACTTTCGACGAAAGTTGTTTGGTTTTCGTCTGAATGTCACGCTATTTTCACGCCTACTGCCCCAAACGCTACGGCGTATTTAGCCTCGTTATTTCACCGTCGGTGTTTGCATTCAAGCATTTTGGCATAGCGCTACCGTCACACCGTGGTTGTTACCTCCAACAAAAAGCTTGGCCAAAAACTTACAGCGAAAAACAAAAGTGTCAACTAACCGTCCTTTCATACCGCGCGGCTGGAAAGAAGTTCTAGTGTATTTACGGTGGCGTAACGTGTGTCCAAGCGACAGCAGCGCGCCGTAACTGCAGGTCGCGTTCTTCGGTCCCGCTGCAGGCTTCCCGAGGTCTACCCATACAGCGTGCAGGTTCGTCTGTCTTTCGCGCACCTTGTGCGCTTGTTTACCCACCAAATGCGCCCATGTGCTTTTGTAGCCCCCCCCCCCCCCCAGCACACACACACACACACACACTCACACAATTTTGAAACGGTGTGTGTTCTTGTCCATTACTATCACTCATTTTCCCGACCTCGGGTTTTTTTCATTAAGAAGAGGAGTTGCCGGTCCCGGATGGTTGTGCGCATGCGCCGGTATAACGGGTGCCGAATACAGCGGCGGCGGCAGGGAGCGCATTACTTGGTTGATGACGTAGCTGATGACGTCAGAGGGAGTTTTCGCGGAGGACGACCACAAATATTCCCTGGAGAGATTACCAATAACACTGTCGCTGTCAAAATGTAGAGGAATTGACGAACGACTAAAACGTCTTCTTCGCGGCACATTGCATGGCCTGGTTATACCATGAAAGTAAATGTGACGACAGGGAGGTTTTGTAGACCGCTTCCACCGTCCAGCAAGGCCTCTGCAACCAGCTACAAGATACGCATATCTGCAGACAAGGCTAGCGGCGTGCGCGCGCATTGCGCCGCGTCTTTGTGGCGGAAAGGGTAGCAAAGGAAGAGCGGTCTACGAAAACTCCCCGATAATGAAAATGGTGTGAGTGGAAGTATATATACGCCAGGACTTTGTAATGTCTGTGGCAGCATCATTTTTACCCAATAAAATCTGTACACTGGTGGAGTATCCAGAAAATTATGGTTTCACACAGATGCTATTGACTTCATTTATAATATTATGAGGGCCTTATATTATACGCACTGACGGCTTAAAAACACTTGGATATTAGAGAGTTTTAGTAGATCGTTCCGATACCTCCGATACCCCCGATAGCGATACTATATATGTAAGCGCAAAGGCGGAGGCAGAGTATCGGGTATCGTTATCGGAGTCATCGGAACGATCTACTAAAACTCTCTAATTATGATCATTCTTGCATCGCGATTCGATCTTGGGCATTATTTGCAACTTTCAGGACATATAGCGGGCGCATTGCGTGCCTATCAAAACGGCTGCCATCTGGATGATTCGTCCTGAGAACTACCTGAGTCCACGAATTACGCGTCAGACCCGGTCTGCGACGCGTAAGTCATTCTAGCTTTGTGATCTCCGAGCAACATAAGGGTCCTACTTGGTACTTTCATGTCAGAAGGGTGTACGCATGCATCTTCATTGTGATGTTTATCACTCAGGAACTAGGAGGGAGCGTTTTTTTTACTCCGCGGTACCACCATCGCTGAAAGTTGCGAATTGTCGGCTAATGGCGCGCAGTGTCGTTGCTTGCGTGGGGATTGGTACTCCGGTCGCGCCCCGTGGCCTGCGTTTCTTGTCGGTGACCATAGTAGCTCGATTCCAAATGGCTAAGCATCAGCCGTCATACGGGCATCCGCAAGTTTGCCTGCTGAAAAGGGCGGAGGCCTGCGTCGACGTCTTTGCGAGATCCAAACTCCGCGTCTCCGGGGCTCTCGACGTCCAAGATGCTGTCTTCGTCTGAGTCGTCCGCAACCTGACGTCCGCTGTATTCCAGCGTCGCTCCCAGTGCTCCACGATCCGCCTCCGGATCCGAGAAACCAGAAGGTTCCCCACCTCGTCTCGGGTGACCGCCAAAATGGCTGCTACTTCTCTCGTCAAAGAAAGAGCGAACGCGAATTCTTGTTGATGAGCGGCGTTGGGTGCTCGCGAGGACGATACTGCCGATGCTGGAGCTGTTGTCTTGGTTTTGGCTGACTGAGACGTCGGCGGCGACGCCGGCTGAAGGGCGGACCTCGGAGAAGAGCAGTGGACAGAGTCTTGGGCTGCTAGGGACTGCACCGCCAGTCGAGCTGCATTGGAAATTGTTCGTGAACATTATTTATAATCTTCACTCTCCCTGTATAGTTTTGCACCTAGGTTGTAAGATTTTTATTCAGTGATGGAATTGAAAGATGTTACATTCAAGTGAAAGTTTGGAATCTCCTCTTTCCCAGGAGCTCTTAACTTTTCGATATAGTCACCACCAGCAGCGATGCGGTGCACTAGTCTCTGCATGCCGTCGTGCAAGATTGAAGGCGGCTGTTGACGAACGGCGCACGGCATCGGTAATCTCGTCGTCGAACGAAAACCGTGTACCCTTCAGATGTTCCTACACCTGAAGGGTACACGCTATCTTTAGATGAATTCATGATAACTTAGACTGAAACTGTGGAATTTTATCTCCGTCCGTGAAATTCAATGATTTCAAGTTGAAAATCGAAACATTCAACCTTTTCGAGCTTGTACCGAAAAAAGAAATTAATATTCATATTTTTTATCTTGAATTTTAAATAAATTTGAAATGTTCGAATTTTTCGAACCATCTGTCAAAAAATCGAAACCTTCAAACTCGAACTTTCAGAAACCTTCACATTTTCTAATTATTTGATTTCGAACCTCAGCGGAGTTCTAAAGTTGCGAAATTTTCGAATTCGAACCTTAGCGAGGTTCGAAATTTGAGACCTTTCGAACTCGAAGTACGGGAGTTTCGCGGCGTCCCTAGTTACGAACGACACGGAGGCACCCTATCTGCGGCTGTTCGAAATTGACGATCACAAAACTCTCAAAGGTTACTTTAAAGCCTAGCGACAAAAATTAATAAATAAATAAAAGTACTTATTTTCTTCATTTGAATGCTTAGATGCAGTGGTAGAGGATAAAAAAGTATTCCTGATTTTTCTTACTGTTTTCCGTATCAGGTTAGTAATAGATATTTGAACAACATATAATGTCAAGGGCCTAATAGTCGGTCAACGAATGCAATAATGCTCCATAATTACTACATATAAATTTGCTTCTGAAGACTCAACGAGAACACGAGGAGATCGTTAAACATATCTTTCGAGCTCGTTTTTTCCTTGATTGCTGTCAGCTCGATTATGTCTTTGCTTACGACAGTCATAGTTGCGAACACAGCATTCAAGCAGTGAGTGAGCCGTCAAAGCGACACCGTACTCTGAATTATTAATAAGGCAAATAACGTATCAGGAGCCCCGGACGATTTGCTTTTTTGCCTCCTCTATAACGATGTGGGCGAAACAACATCGCGATAACCGTTTGGAGTCGTTACTTGGTGCCAGCATATTCGGCCGTCGAGAAAAACAATTTATCGTGTTATCGATACTCGGGGGTTTACGTCTAAATCGCTGGAAAAACAAGAAGGACGTCATTTGTATGCCATCGTTGTCCTTCCACTTTACTGCCCATCCAATTTGCAATTCTTTTTTTCTGAGATAAGGTTTTATGTCAATGTTCGATCTTTTTTAACAAGGCAAAATAAAATTATGGTATCTTTGTCGTACGGTGCTCATCTCAAATAAAAAAAGAAATCGCCCAAAAAACAAAAAAAAAGGAACTTGCAAACTTCCGAGCTGTCTTTTTTTTCTTATTCATGACGTCCTCGTTCCGATACCGCCTTTATCATACTGGTCACAGTGCGCTATATTCGTCGCGTGATCAGAGCAGCTGTAGACGAATGAACCAAGTACTTAACAGATGACGTAAAGAATACAACCGTCAACGTAAACGAAGTTTAAATTTGGCACGTTCATACAACGCCTGGTGAGCCTCCCTTGAGGTCTTGCGTTCGAGAGAGATCTATGCTCCGACGAACTCAGGGAGAGGAGGAGAGGAGAGCGCGCGGGGACGGAAGCAACGCCGAGCTCTGGTTGGAGGGATTAGGGGGTAGACCTAAAGCTAGCTACCTTTGTCTCTATTCACTCTTCGAACGCGGAACGCGAGTCGCCGGTGTTTGGCAGTCGAACGCGTTCGAAGAGTGAGTAGAAACAAAGGCAGCCAGCTTTAGTTCAACCTACCAATCATACCAACCAGAGCTCGGCGTTCCGACGTCGCCTCCTCTCCCTCAGTTTCTTATCGCGTAGTATGGCCGGAGCAGCACGCTCCCGGCTTACTAACCTGAGGTGTTTCACGTTATCGCATGATCAGTGGCGATGTCGCAGAGGGACACTGATAAAGCGTCCGATAAAGCGTAGTCGAAGGAATCACGGTGATGGAGATTAACTTCCTTTCGTCCCCTTTCTTCTTTTTTTTTTTCGAGAACAAAATTTGAAAGTTGTTGTCACACTGTTCACACATCGTACAAAATACACGCAGTTCGCTGCTGACACGATGACAACATTATCTGCGAACGGACCTGAAACGTGTTCGAAGCTGTCATCCAAATTTATGCTTGGAACATGTCTACAGACAGCATTTTTTATGACCAATGTGACGGATCCGTCTACAAACAAACCCGTCTTAAACAGTGTCCGCTTCAATAATGACTCATTGTTCTCATCGAGTGGTACTGCCATATTATATGCCGATAAGTAATAGCATAACCTCCTCTATACTCACAAAGCCTAGCAGTTTGACGACGGAGCCATACTAGAGTGCCCGGTCGCAGATTTGGAGCGCAAGGATCTGGTAGCGCAGAGCATCAAAGAGCCATTTCTCGGGGAGCCTGGACGTCAGCGCACAGCTTTTGCAGCGGCGAGGACCCGAAACACACATGTTCGCTCGGGAGAAGTGTGTTTCGGCGTCTCGCCGCAGCGGGGCGCCAGTCACGTGGCTCTCCTCTCATCCGTTGTCTGCCGCTCCACCTTTTCCATTTTGGCGGCCGCTTCTCGTGGCGATTTGCCGAGGCTTCTGTCGAGCTATACTGGGAGGCTATGGTAATACATGGGTTGCACGTGACGTCATATTGTTCCTCCCTTTCATGGATTGGCCGAAAATCCTGCCTGTGTGATACTTCGATTATCACCTATGTGCGAGCGAAGGCAAAGCTGGAAGCGCAGAGCACGGAAGCTCCGTGCGTTCAGGCTTTGCTCGAGACGCGAAAGCTGGGGAGAAACGCACAAAGCGCTGGTCTCGCGCTTCAGCTTTGGCTTCGCTCGCAGATAAAAGTGAAACGAAGTAACATGAAGCTCGCGCTCACTCGTTTGCCGCTCGCTCGCGACGCTCGTGTACTGCTCGTAGAATGGTCGCACCGTAGAAGGCTACGCTCGAGGAAGTTCAGCCGCCAGAAAAAGGAGGACCAAAGTTACGTCAGTGCAACCTATGTATAGTATCAGTATCGGGCAAGTGAGTGGCTCTTAGCACTGCAGCCCTCATTTCCTCAATCGGCAAAGACACGGAAGATTGACGTCGGAATCTTCATCGCAATATGCGTCGTACCTTCGAGAAGCTTGGCGAAGGCTAAATCCACGTCGAAGTCGGCTTCCCGCAGGACGGCGTAGAGACAGACCAGGGGAAAGGCGTCGCCGCCGGACATCCGGACGGCTCGGAGCAGCGACACGAGCGACTCCTGCACGTGCTGCCGCTTGAGCGCCTCTTGCAGGGACCCTGGACGAAGACAGGCAGACACTGCGCGGGTGATTCCCCACGCACCGCTAAATACACCGTGCAAAAGACAGTCTGTAAACACTGCCTGAGGCGTGTTTCTGCCCTGTATGACGGTTCAGTAACGTTGGTTCTACAAAACTGTCTGTAGACATGTTCGAAGAATACATGTGTAGACGAAGCAAACATGTTTGAACACGCATGAGGCACGTCGCGACACGCGGAATCACGAAATAAAGGTCAAGGACCGCGGAGCCTGTATTTAAAAGGAGACAGGATCTATGTTATCACGGCACAGGCGTTACTTGTCCCTTTACGCGAAAAGCGGCGGCGTTGTGCCCGAAAGATGGTCATACCAATACGTCAACTAGCACGCGCCTCAGCAAACATAAAAGACAAAGAAAAGCACAGTAACGCAGATGCCTCTTCGCTGAAGCCGGCGGGGTGCTCAAGGTCAAAGCGGACGCGCCTAAAAAAATAAAACACAAAGAAAAGCACAGCAACGCGGATGCTTCGTGACGGAAGCCGTCGTGAAGCCGGCGGGGTTCGCCGCGCCTGCGCAGTGGGGGAGCGTGATGTCATCGCCGGAGTGCCGTGTAAAAAGGAAAACGTGGCGCGCTGTTCGTACGAAATGCGCTGCATGTAGAAATGCTTTCGCATTCCTACACGTAAGCAGTCGTAAGTGTCTCTTCCGAATTATAATCCCTGAGAGTCTAACAAACGCAGGGCGTATTACGTTAACGTTTCTCGCCTCGTGATTGGTCATTTGGCGTTCTGATCGGCTAATGTTGCAACCTGATTGGCTGCGGTGTGATGAGAGATGACTCGCCACGCCCCAGCGTTTCTGAAGCTCTCGGTGACTCGAGTAAGTTAAATTGATAGTCCAAAAGCACGTTGCGAGCATCCGTCCGACTCCAAATGTCACCTGCGCGAGATGATTTTAGTCGGTACTTAGCCGAAGTTTCGCGACTGATCGAATCAATTTTTCAGAGTGATTGCACGCATAGAAAACGGAAGAACACTGGCTGTTGTCGTTCGTACACGTACCCGACATAATCCCAATGTGTCATCTTTAATATTCCGAGCTTAATTTTATGGCATCGGAGAGTTCATCTGAATAGACCAAACAAACTGAAAAAGTAAACCATTGTTACTGATAACTTTGCGGGGTTCATGGCGAGAGTCTCAAGTATCTATTATCACTCCGCAACCCGTGAGATCGCGGTATACTATAGCTAATGCGAGGCGAAGTTCGTCTGCTTCATGCGCAGAAGTTTCGGTGTCGTCAGAATGTCAAGCTCTGATTGGCTCTGATTGGGAGGATGTAATGAGTAGACCTCGAAGTAGCTAGCATTGAAGTCTACCCACTATCCTTTCAATCGGATCTAATCAAAGCTCGGTGTTTTGACGCCAATGCCGGTCAATGCAGCACCCCTGAACAAAAGCAGACGAACTTGCGCTTCGCTGAAGTATGTCGAAGAACGAATCGGGAGAAAAAGAAGCGTGAAGATGAAAAGCCACGCCCTCAGATTTTTAAGCTGTTAGTGACTAGAGGTTGCGCTCCGGTCAACAGGTAGATGACGGTGCCAACTCTAATCAGCTCCAGAATACACTCTGAAAACAATTTGGTCGTAAAAGAGCTCTTAGGGATTCATCAGCTTGTTCATCTATTGCGCTCTATCGAAGTTCTTTTAAGCTCTCCCTAAAAGGGTTCTTCGTGAAAACCTATAAGGGTTTTGACGCGAAAGAGTTCTTCATCGCCCAGTTGCCTTTCTAGTGTGCTAGGGGGCGATAGTGCTTGAGGCAAAACCGTTATCCACGAGGTCAAAGAGTTCTTGGGCTGTCAAAAACTTCAGAACGGATTTCTTTTAAAGAGTGTATACGTATAGCTTGCACGTGACGACATCGCATCATGTTGGTGGTCATTGCTACTTACTCTTGCCGAAAGAAACATATTCAATGGTGCGACGTGTATATACTGCAGGAGGTACGCGCTCAGCGTTGAAGCCGCCAAAGGTGATCGACGATATGGCGTCAGTGCAAGCCATGTATAGGAACAAAACCCCACATCGAAGTTGAGCCCAATGTGGGCGCTACACTCTACCAAATCTGGCGCCTGCTCTTCCGCAAGGGTTGAGGGGAGGGCGGGCCAACCATGGGGGTATGTATGGAGCTCGTCAAGCAAATCACAATCCCCCTCCCCCCCCCCCAAAAAAGACTTGAAAATGTTGGCTCGCTGTTGCCGCTCAGATTATGTAATGGCAGATTATGTAACGGGCCATAGCACGCGCTCCATGCCATGTTTTGGCTGCGCGCGTGCGCTCCAGGTGCAGGAGCCTGAGCATTGCCGAACGTAGGAAACTCCGCGCTGGAGGCTGGGCAACTGAAGCTCCTCCCTGTCGTTCTCACCTGGCACTATAGGGACTTTGAGCGAACCGTTACCGGAGCCTTTGAAGCATGCATTTAAGCGCGCGCACCGCGGTCACGGTGTCGCCGTTGTGCGGTACTCGCAACACGGGAACGGTTCGATAAAAGTACCCCATAACAAAACCGTCTTTAGGGATTCGTCATCCACGGGCATCGCTTCGTAGATCTCTGTGGCTTATCCACGGCATGTTCAACAAAAGAAAGTAGTCGCGCCGACATCTCTTTATAGTGCGCTATGGTACGCTAAAAATGATTGTACCACTTAGGGTTTTAATCTGTTTTTATTTACTTGGTCGGCGTGATCTCAAAGGTATTAAAAGCGGCACATTATTTGCTTGCGTTCCATACTTTCCTATCCCCAAAATACGCTCGCTCTTGCTTATATTTCAACTCCTTGGTAGCTGTGCCATTGCATAGGCCATGGGGTCGCGGTTACTTTAATTCTTACTGGAAAGCAGCAATAAAACAATCCCAAATGCGGGCGAAAAAGCACGAGGCTTCAGAAGGCCGCTCTATCTACGGTCAATTTAATTTAATTTAATTCTAATAACCTCAAAGGCACTCGACTTGCGAGCGCATTAGAAAAAGGGGGAAATTCATAACTTACATATTGGTAAACTTAAAAACAATGTTTTCGCGTATATACTATTCACATCATACAGAGCACATATACAATAATTCAGCTATCATATCACGTAAGACAACTTGAACGCTCGCACTGTCGAATCAGTTCACACCGGACAGCTTTGCGCGCTCGTTGGTGTGAGCCCCACAAGCGGAGCGCACGCCTGCCTAACAAAGAAGAGCTCACTGGAGTAAATCTCACCGGAGATAAGCTCACCGGAGAAAAGCTCACTGCCCTTTTGACGGATGCGGAGAAACACTTACTACGAATCTGTGAACCGAGCCTTTTCGCTCGACTGAAATAATTCATTCAAGTGAAGTATGTTTGGACGCCATATGTGCCTGAGTTTATTCCAGCAGATAAATATTTGTTTAATTTATACTATACACCTTTTTGGATTGCACGACGAAAATAAATGAGGTATTGTATAACTGTAAATAAAGGATAGCCTGGGAAAATATAACCAGTGTAGTAGGCTGAAGCATGAGTTGTTCCTGGATTACCCTATATGTAGATAACTGACGCTTAATATAAAATTAATATAATTGAAATTCCCAATTCTTCATATTTTATCATCTGTTTAAAAAGGCATACGCTTTTAATTGTTAGCTGTTTCGATCGGCAAATAAACAGAGTTGATATTTCCCCCATCCAGGCTATGTCATAAATAAATACGGCAAGAATCAAACGAAAACAGTCGACATGAAAGCGTAGTGTGAAACGTACGCGCATGTAGCTTCTTTCCTGCTCGAAAATATTTTATCTGATCCTAGACTATCAAAATTCAATTATTCACTTCACCCAAAACACACACATTGAATACCACCTTGTATAAAAATTTAATTCAAGGTATGCTTTTCTCTGTGTCCGTCAACAATAAACTGGCGAGCTTTTCTCCCGGACCCGCACAAAAGTGGGTGACCTTTCCGCTGAAGAGATTATCTCCGGTGAGATTTTGAAAGGCGAGCTCTTCTCCGGGTCTCGTGCCTAGGCGGTATTGGCCCGAGATGCTCTCCCCTTCGTAGCAACGAGCATCATCCCGACCGATCTTGTCAGCTTGCTTCCGTGGCAGCTGCTTGCGTGTCTGCGAGCAGTTAACTTCACGTCACGCCCAGTGCGAAAGAAACAACTTCGACTGCTTTCAACTACGCCGCCGGAGTCAGTCGAGCGACTTCCGGAGCTGTGGAAACACCGAACGTGAACGACGTCTTACTACCGGAGCACACGTTCAAGGCGGGAATAACGTTGCAGCCGCGCGGATTGATAAAGAGGAAGTCGTCGCTTCGCGGCGACTCCTCGTCGCACGTCGACGTTAATTTGTGACATCATTATATCGACGTCGGCCTTTTATTTCTTTATTTTCTTCAGATGCGTCCAGTGCGTGAGATATGTACGGATAGCACAGAACGATTTATGAGCGGGGGCTTTTTACCCGCTTTTGCTGTTGATATTTTTGTTATGACGATTCTGTTTTGTTCGGTGTTGCGGCTCTTGTTTGATGGTCTTCGATGTAGATGGGTTTAAGTTTGCGCTGACAGCAATGTTGCCTAACTATCCGACGCAACAATGATCGGAACTTGTTGGGTGTTGGCGTTGTCAACAATGCGATCCCCAGGATTTTGTTATCAAACTTTGTGATCCCAGCGGTGACGACATTTAAATGGGCTCATACAGTGGACACGGCCACTACGTGAGCAATCAATTTGGGCCCATGATAACGAATGCCTCGTCATACATTCGAATAGTGGCTCCGTGCCCAATCGCTGCGATGACGGCAATAGCCGAACCTTAACAATGCGTGGAACTTGTAGAATCTCCCTTGCTGCTACCCGTTTCGGAGAATGACACAATTCCGCACGATTATTTTCAACTGTTGTCGCGCGCGGCTCGAAACGCCTTGGCGCATACGCTGCGAAGGCCATTTATCAGTGGCAGAGCGCCGATCGCTAGGCCTGAAAAGAACAACACGTGTGTTATAGGTTATGAAGGTCGAGAAATAATTTGAAGCGGTATTTGCTGAAGAAAAAAAAAAAAAACTTCTTGCATCGCCCCTTTAATGGCAGAATGTTTTAATCTATATATCTATGTATGCATGGAAGATAAAATGCTTGTATATAAATATATATATATTCATACAAAATCTTATATACATATTAGCGGGAATAGGAAAAAACAATTTAGTTGTTTGATATTCTGCGTTTCTACTTATTCGTCTTGTTGGGTTCTTCAAAAATAGTAGCTAACTGTCAAAATATAGCAAAAATATTACAAAAGAAGCACAACGTTAATTGTTTCGGTAAGCTAGCTGTTGACTGTGACTATATTTATACTCTTATTTGCCCCCCCTTCCTTTTGCCTGCAAACACTGGTTTTTTTTTTGTTTTGTTTTTTGTGCGACAGCGGTGACAGGTTTGATGGGAGATCTTACTGCGATATATAGAATAAGCACACGTCTACGAAAAGCTTGTTGGAAGAACTTAAAATTTGTTTGGGATCCTCAGAATGAGGGTTGACATTGCGTTCGAAATATTGACTTTTATTCTGAAACAAACAATGCTAAGACACGCGTTCCAAAGAAGTTTATGAGCAGAAACTCCGGCTGCACGTTGTCGTGAGATAACCCACGAGGTTCCAGTTTCTACTGTACTACTGTCGTATTAAGTAATACTGTCGTATGTCGTCATAAGTCGCACTCCCTATGAATGGGCATTTTTATAAAAATTCGGTAGATTAGTCGCACCTTTGTCAAAGTCGCAGTTATGAAGTATATTTGTACGATTGGTGCGGAGAAACAGCGTTTATAAGCCCGTATAGGTGTAGTAGTGATCGCGACATAGAAGCAAGCGGGAGCCAGTTTCAATATTCTCGGCAATGAATCAAATGTTAAATATGCCCTCGTGGCAAATTTGCGCAGTTATAAATGTATAAAAAAACGTGCGCACTAATAAAAAAAAAAGAACTCATGTAAATCGTACGGGTGCGTAAAAAGCACCGACGAAAAGTTTAGAAACGAACAAATCCTTGTTTTATGCACCGGGAAATCATTAAAAAAAAAACCGCAAAGTTCTGATGTTTGGGGGCCGGTATAGTGCCTGAAACATAAGTCTTCAACTGGTGTGTTTAGCGCCCTCTCCCGGCCATTTACCAAAAGTGGTCAAGAAGCGGCAACAAAGGACGTCACGGAAGCCGGAGTGGCATGCTGTCGGATGTCGCGATTCTGGCGGTTGGTCGTAGAAATGCTGTCGAAAAACACAAGCGAACACGAGTGTCGCTGTCGTCGCGGCGTCTCAGCTTCTGGCTGCCGGATCTTCCGTGGACTGCGACACTGGAGGGCGACCCGCGGCAGAACAGGCGTCTGCCGCATACACCACCGCTGCTGGGACACCGCTAGGATCGCGACCGGCGTCAGCATTACATTTCTATGACGTCATCGGGCGGAAATCGAGGTACCAGTTTTTGGGCGCGGTAAAGACACCAGTTGAGGCGCGTTCCGGGATCAGGCCTCCTGCGTTGCCCAGGGGCACGGCGAAAAAGAAACTTGTTGGGACTTGTTCTGGGCAGTACAAACCAATGATACAAACGTCAACGTCCCAGACATTTCTCAAACCGTCACACATGTAGAATCGTGCCTGTCCTGGTGTGAAACGCGAGATCACGAGGAAAATACAAAGAAACAACAAAACTTCGAACGCTGTCGAAGCACAGGTCAAAGCTAAGGCGCTAAGAGCGTGAGCTAAGAGACGCCATATCACGCGTTCCAAAGTAAAAATGCCAATGAAAATAAAAGCGTAAGAACGCCAGATGTTCTGACGTCACTCACCCGGAGGTAAGAGGAGCTTATCCTAGCGGTGGTGGCATGAATCTGCACTTCCGATTGTCTTGCGGCGTTGAATCTAGCCGATTCAGGACGTCCAAATGTGTTTTTCCGTACTTCAGCGCTACACACAAAGAAAAAAAGCTCAGCCAACGTGTCATAAGTAGTGCGAGGCCCAATCAAGTGAGCTTGTACTACCCGAAATGAGGGCGCCACCGTTTGTTCAAAGTTTCATCGCAGGAAGCCCACAGTGCCGGTAACTCGAACCCTTTCTTCTTCGCACAAGTGTTTCGTGTCATCTAACGTGCATAAAAGAGAACAGCAGATCCCCACAGGCCGCGCGGTAGACTACCTGAACGAAGTATATGAAGTAAAAAATCAAATTGCATATCAGCGCGTTGTTTCACGATTTATTTCTCCGGAAATGTGAGCAATCCAGAAAGCCGTGACTAAACCCCGAGATACGCGATCGCTCTCGATGACGCTGTCAATAGCGAGAACGAAACACTGCGATGGGTCGAGTATAGTTTCCTGCAGTTGGAATTGTCCCGGCAATAAATTAAACGAACCGGAATGATTGCTGCAAGTTCGGTTTCTTCTCTAAGACGTCCAAACGTGACTTCCTTCGCAGATTGGAAATTTGGAGAATCTAGTATCCGTACACACAAAACAACATCCTGTCGGTTTTGTGTTTCAGCCGCGCAACGTGCAGTAAAACACGAAGCCTATTGTGGTTCGCGGCGAACAGTGTTGTTGGCGTTACCGAGAAAAAGTAACGAAATGTGTTCTCGTCACTTGTAAAAAGAACGTTACCGTCCACGTCACCTCGAACTAAAAGAAACGCGTTACGGTTACCGTTATCGATAAAGTAACGCATGCAATATTTCAAGAAACATTATGCACTCTAAAAACAATCAGTTCTTGACACGTGCTTTGACGCCCCTAGAACTCTTTCCGCTCGTGAAGAACGGTTTCGCCTCAAGCACTATCGCCCCTGGCGCACTAGAACGGCGACTTGGCGATGAAGTACTCTTTCGCATAAAAAAAGAGCTTAAAGAACCCCTTATAGGTAGTTACCAAAGAGTCCTTTAAGGAGATGCCTAAATAACTTTTTAGGGTGCAAAATATGGAGAGACCGAAAACCCGGCACCTTCTAAAAGTGTTTTTTCGTGAAAAACCTACAAAATATTCTTCCAATGCTTTTTTTTTTTTGATGCGATAGAGTTTTTTGTTGCCTAGTTATCGTTCCGGTACGCCAGGGGCAAATTGTGTTTGGGGAAACCGTTCTTTACGAGTTCTTAGAGGGTCAAAAAACTTCTCAAGAACGGATTTCTTTTTTAGTGTGTTTATGCAAAAACTGAGCATAATTACTTCCACTTTTTACGGTTTGACATACTCGCAAGAAAAAACGCAAAAAAAACGCAAGAAAGTCTGAAATTCCCGTGGCTTGCGCCTAGAAACTCTAAAAAAATTGAAGTGTAATTTTTTTTTTTACGTCTTGGGAAGAGAAAAAGAAACGAGTAACCCAACATCGTTACCCGTTACTCGAAATAAGTAATGTAAGCACGTTACCCGTTACTGGTTTGAAAAAAAAAAAAACGAGTACGTTAGAAGGTTACAGAAACAGTAAAGAGCCCGTTCACACTCTTGCGACCGAGTACGACCGAGAGAGACGAGATCTGTTACAACTTCTTAAATTTTTTTAGGACGAGGGAACACACTGGCATTGTGGCGCCATCTATGCGGTGACCCTGGAACTGCATTTCACAAGAGCGAAGGTTTTGCGGGATTTCCGAGGTCAAATGTGCGTAATACTCATAGAAAGGCTCGTTTATAACATTGACAAAAGTTTTTCGAGCCAAGAAAGAAAGGATAATGCGCGAGAGAAATAAAAAAATATGCCGGACCGCCGAGTTTATACTGCTACCCAATAGATGGCGTCAGTGTGTCCTCTGGTTTAAGAAGTTTTAAGGAACCCAGGTTTAAGAGGTCGCAAGAGTGTGAACGGGTCTTATCGCGCTATCGGTAACGCAGTTACTTGTAACGCGTTACCACCAAGACTGGCATCGCAACAGTGATTAGGAGTCTTGGAATAGGGTGCTAACTTTGGGTCCAACGAAGAGGCACTGCGAAACTTCCGAGTCTTATCAGCACAAAAATGTATCGCCTTGAGGTCTACTGGCGCGAGACACGATTTCTTGTTCGGAACATTTGGGCACCATAACTACTGTCTTTAAATGCGCACTTAAAAAAAAAAAAAAAAGTTTTTTTTTTTTTTTGCTTTATATAGATTTTTTTTAAAAAGGCGACGCGACGAATTTGCGCGCTGCTGGGCTGAGGATTTGTAAATACTGGAATGGTGTATAGTAAAGTAGAATTTATACATTTGACGTCATTGTGGTCGTAGTCATTCATACACCGTTATATCTTCATGAAGGTATCACTTTGTGTACGACACTATGATCGAATTCCACGGGTGTTGTTCACGCTATGAAAAAGATAAAAATTGGGTTGTGGGGATATTTATACAGCGTGTATTTGGTCAGCCATTTTTAAAGTTGCGACGAGTCACTCGCTGTAGATGAGCAATTTAGCCAGTGCGGTACAACCGCTAGCCTGGGGTCTTTAACGTGCACCACGCAGTAGTGACACACGACCGCACGCCGGTACGATGCTCATCCAGATCGAAACGGGCAGGGGTCGGGCTCTATGAAAAAGATGTGTTGATATGGATGTATATTAAACGTGCATTGAGGAGGTTTTTGAAGGTCGCTAAAAATGGCAATAGCTCACTTTACGGGCTCTAAGCATCCCAGAAATTCATAGATCATGACGATGCACCCTATTTTCCTATTAGAAAACAATCAAAGATCGAAATTATCTCCGGCGATGGGAGGAGCGTTGGGCCGACAGCCAAGACGGCATGTGACCAATAAAAACGCGAAATTTTGTTGCAGATTGCAAACGCTGTTATTACAAAATGTGTATGATTTTCGTAGATGACAGAAGCAAGTGAGAGTAATCGAAAAATGTTAATCTTCAGGAGGGAACATAATACTGCAAAATCGTGTTGGTTTTTTTTTTTTTTTTTTGCGGGAGTGATGTGTTCGGTTGTCCGCTTCTATACTCCGTTTCAGCTTATGCTGTACCGCAGCGAATGCTAGAAGCGCGAGCTCATAGCGTTGGCAAGCTGCGCTCTAGTCACGAGAGCTTGTGCCGCCGAGGGCATGTGTCCTCTGAGCAAGGAGCTCGCGCTGTAGCCTTTCCTGCGGTACATCATAAGGTGGAACAGAGTATAGCACTCGAGCGCGCGCTCGCTGGGTTTAATCGTAGTCTGGGCTGTATGGGCAACGAGCCGCACGCATTGAAGATATCACTCCGCGGTTCCACCGGTCGGAGGCTCGAGGATCCTTCGATTGCTCTTGAGTGACAGTGGTCCAGGTTTCGGAACATGCTCTCCCATCGCCGGAGATGAAATCGGTGTGTTGCAATCTTTGATTGCGTTTTTAACTGGGAAATTGGCCGCGTATCGTCATAAATTAGGAATTTCTAGGATGCTTAGAACCAGCAAAGTGAGTTACAGCCATATTTAGGCGATCTCAGAAACCTCGTCAGGGCGCCTTTAAATTTACTTAATACTGTATATCTTCTAACAAACACAAATGAATCTAATTTCTTTTATTTTTTATACATTTGGAGTTGTGAGAAAAATCAGTATCTTATTTATTTATTTATTTCTTATTTTCAGTGACCCACCAACAGCTTAACGACTCCTTAGTGATGCACTTATCAATAAGTCAATTAGTAGTAAAATGTTACACAGGATAAAAGCGAAACGGTAGGAAAAAACAATAGCCCCAACACACTTCCGAAATTTACGCTCTTCATCAAAAATGTCAAGACTTGCATTCCCACAATATGTATATAGTATAGAATACGATACATATTTTAACAAAATAAAAATTAATCTAATTCCTTCTTTTTCACTTCTGTACATTTTTGAGTTGAGACAAATAAGTATAGAAAAAAAAACGCTAAATGAAACCTTTTTTTGTTTTATTGAAATCGCTCAGGAAGAAAAAAATACTGCTGATTTGTTTAAAAGTATATGTATAATTTGACATGGAATTTTGTAAATTTTATTAGAAATTCCAGAACCCATGTTGTGAACATTATGAACCATGACTTCCCAGTTCAGACGCGATACTGATGTGTAAATAATGTTTGTTTGTCTACCAAATCGACTACCCCTGATCGACGTAGGCTGGAAGCGAGGTACTTCCCCACATCGGCGTCTTTATTTCGTACTAAAACATTTATCGCGCTGTAAGAACGGTCCCTATTTTTTATTTTCAGCCTCTTGATGAAAGTAAATTATTAAAAAGAAACTTCGGATCAGTTTTCTTCTTAAATAGTGATAACAAGTTATTTCTCCGCCCTTGTTTCAAAGCCTAGAAAGAGCGTTTCCATCGATCGAGAATATGAATTAGATCATATGAATTACCACAAAATCCCCTAATTAACCTGCAAAAGTATTCTCCTTATGTGACACGTTTCACGTAGGGATGTCGTCCAACTAGAGCAATCGTTAAAAGCCAGAAAAACTATAATATAATTTCAGCGCAAATCATCGGTAACGTTCGGGATCTTTGATGTTCTTATCTGCTGATGTCGCGATCTTATTTGCGGGTGACACTTGTACGTCACCACGTCCTGCGTTTCTTATTCTGTCTGCTACTGTAGAGTCCGTTATAGCGAACCTAAGAGGGGGGGGCGAAAGCTGAGCGTTTGAGGAGAGACAGGTGTGGTACGCCTTTCCTACGGCAACAAGACCGCTCAAGCCCCGGTCACAAAGCAAAATGCGTCATGCACGCAAGACCAGCGTGGTGACCATCAAGGACTCTGTAGGGAACCGTCTCTGCCCATCACGCCCTGGTGCGATGAGCCCTCCGGTATACGAACTGCACGCACGAGAGTCTTCTGTGGGAAGCGCATTATTGCGCAGTGCGTACCGGAGGGCCCATCGTATACCCTATCTGACGTGCCAAAAACTGCTCTCTAAAGCGGCTCATTGTCTACGGCGCGTTTCTTCCTCGTCTCCTCATGGCGGTCCACGGTGGTCCCTAGAGGAAGCTGGTCTGCCAGAGATCACTGATCTCTAAGTCTATTGGCTGGATCGCGCTTGCCCGCTCCGCAAATGCGGCCACTGGCGGCCATCTTTTTGGTAGAGTTATATTACCTCTAGCCAAGGTACAGCTGCTGCATGCCACTATCGTCCATCCATGGCACACAGCGTTGTAGCAGTTGTGGTGGCAAGCTGCCATCAAAATAGCGTCGGTGATATTTCGTGCCTGATTGAAATTGTTTGACGAAACATATTTTTGAAACCTGGCGTGAGCGGTAGCCTCATCTTTGAGGACCCGGTGAAAGTTTCACTGGAATCGCAGCACCGGGGAAACGCGGCACAGCACGGATCGAAAGTCGCATCGAAAGAAGTATCGAAAGCAGACGCCGCTACGGAGTCTGCTTTCGATGCGAGCTGCGCTGCTTTCCCCCAATGCTGCGCTTTCGTAGAATTTTCGCCGGGTCCTCAAAGATGAGGCTACCGTTCACGCCGGGTTTCGAGAATCTGCTTCGTCGAACAACTTCGATCAAGCCTGAAATATCACCCACGGTACAGTGTACTATAGATCCACGGCTTTTTTATGTTAGCCTGTCGCCATTGCGCTGTCCACCATCGTTACTATGATGGCTAGAGAGATAATATAACTCTACCAAAAAGATGGCCGACCGTGGCCGCATTCTCGTCCATAGGCAAAGCTGGTCAAACACGATCCAGCAAATAGACATATGAGATCAGTGGCAGAGATGTTCCACGCAGACATGTGCATGACACAGGCATGCTTCGAACACACTTGAGGACTGTCCGCAGATAATTCCTTCGTCGTGTCTGCAGCGAAACACCGGGTCTCTTGTATCGTGTATTAAGTAGTCTCTGTTAGTGAAAATCTCTATGAGTCTCCTTTGAGGGCATTCGGTCGCCGCGAAGCGGCGTGTACGGGTGGGCCGGGTGGGTTAACATTTTTTTGTAATGAGCCGCCGCAGACTGTGGCCGCGAAGGTTGACAGCGGCCTTATGGAGCGTTTACACTCGCGGATTCGCGGGTGGATCCGCGCCGAATTCGTGCCGAGGAAAGTGAATTTTCGGATCCGGGTGGCGAAATCGACTCGTCGCTGGCGGAAAATCTGGATCGGACCGGAACCCATAACCATATTTTCCGCAAGCGACGAGTATTTCGCCACCCGGCTCCAAAATCCGTTTTCCTTCGGCTCAGATCCACCCGTGAATCCGTGACTGTAAACGCGCCATTGGATGACATGCTGCTGCCAGGTAGGTTTGCGATTATTTGTATTCGCCGCGGCCGCAGCGGAAACCGACGCCAAGTAACCTTGCGGGTGAACCTTGCGTCGCCCTTTTCCTCTTAGTTTCGGTAACTCAATCTCCTCACGGCTTACATTTACCGTAGAAAAGCGCAGAGCTGAATTTAGTTCTTTGAATTATATGAACAGTTGCGGCATATTTGACAAAGGGGCGCATATGAATCTCTAATTAAAATGTGCCAGATAATGGCGAATACTGGCAACATTTAATATTGAAAAATAATAAAGATTAGCAAAAATAGGCATAAATGTTGGCAATAAAGCGGTAATCGATGCCCTAATTATCACTTTAGACTGGTAGCCTCACGTCCGCTGCGGTCGATAACGTCTCCCGACGGAATCATTTCTTTTAGTTATAAACTCTTTTTTATTCAGCTATTCCCAGTCGTTAGTGAAACGCCCTGTATCTATTTATGTAGATGCACCATAACTACGGGAGGTTCAAAAGAACACAGTGTTTGGATTTCCTGAACCACTTTATTGACTCCCTGCACACAACGGCTGCAACCAACATGTAACGATTCAAACGAATGAGTCGCCTGGCATGGACGGAATTATTCGAAGTAATAAGTTACGCTTATTTATTATAATGTATAAGGTAAAGCGGCGATTAGTAAACGGGACGATATCCAGACACGATTAGGCGATAATTATCATCCCAGTATAGAGACCTGGATTGTTCTATTGAGAATATTTCGCAAAACGCTCGGCAGGCTATCCGCATATCAAAAAGCATTTTTGATGACATTCTAAAAGCAAGACTATTTAAACAGTCTCGTTGTCGAAAAAGAAGGCGGAATTACATTGCCGTCTGTTGCAATTAAAGCAGCAGGCCGCCCTCGCTCCACACTGTCACTCACCGCCGATGCCGTCCCGTAAGCGCCACCATAAATGACGGGCAGCCGTATCTGCTACCACTACGGCAGGCACGTAGGCAATGGGGGGGGGGCGGGGGGGGAGGTTCAGGTGTTAGAACACCCCTTAAAATCTTTACTTTTTATATTTATATACTTTTTTTGTGCGTCTGATTGCATTAGCACCTTGAAACACCCCCCGAAAAATATTTTTTGGCTACGCCACTGCACAGTATACGGTGTCCGGAACGCGTCTTCGAACCATGTGTTTAGCGTCAGCCCCGCCCATACGTCCAAGGTGGTTCCGAGGTGGCAACAAATAACGTCATAAAGGGAAAAGTATCGCGCTGTCGAATTTCGCAGCGATCCTGGTGGTTGGTCGTAGAAATACCGGCGAAAAAGCGAGCGAACACGAAGGTCGCTGCCGTCGCGACGTCCCAACTCGTGCCTGCTGTGGTTTCCGTCGACTGTCCTGCTGCAGAGAGACCTAGAGCAGAACAGGCGCTTGCCACATCCACCTCCGTTGTTGTGCCACCTTCAAGGATCGCGGCAGGCAACGGCGTGATGTTTTCATGACGTCATCGGGTGGAAATCGAGGAAGCACTTTGGAGGATGCGGTAAACGCGCAAGTCGGAGACTCGGTCTATAAAGAAAAAAGTAGCGCCTCCTTTTATCGTCTGACCCAGCTCTCCACGAGAGGAAGAGGGCGAGAGCGTGATCACGTGGCGAAGGATCGGTATATGAGTGGTCCAACGCGCTCCTAGCTTCCACTGCCCTCTCAGCTTGGGGGTGAATGAAATCTATAGGCACCATACTATACTACCACTCGTGCGCATGAGCAGCCCTCGGGAAGGCCCATTTAATCTAAGCCATACTTCATTATAGTATTGTGTGGGCCAACGAGGTGAGCATTATGAACACAACTTAAACATGCATGCCTTAGATAGCTGTATAGGGGTACCATACTTCTTTCGAAAGCCTGCACTCCGCTGGAAGCTGTGGAATCCCTGCACAATGGCGGACTGAAATCGCAATGTCACGGCACACTTTCTGCATTTGGGTGGTTTCCACACAAAAAAAGTGATGAACGCAGTGACGTGGCGATTTTGGCGCTTTCTGATTGGCTCTCAGGCTCTTCGCGTTGGCTACGCTTCGACGTATGTAATGACTTGAACGTTCCGCGGTGTCGGTTATTCCGCCGTTGTGCAGTTGGTCCGAGCTTCAGTTGGAACCATTGCACGTTCTGGGTCTATAGCATATTTGCCGCTGTATATAGCATATCTGAGGCTGTAGTTAAAAGCTGCACAGAAACCACATCCAACTAAAGTTCCTAGATAAAACACGTTCTTCTGACTTTTTTTACAAGTACCAACATTTCCTGAAGCGCCGACTACGTGACGGGGCAGGTTTTAGGAAGTGAATGGCGGCGGACCAACAGTAGATTTAACTAAAAGACGCCATTTTCTGTCTGCGAAATGTGCATCATGATTCGTGTTGGTTGTCTTTACTTGAAAAGGGAAATATCAAAGGATTCCAAGTCAAGCGGCAGTGCTATTCGCAACTCCAATAGATGGCGGGGCGGTAGTCGCAAGATGGCGGAACAGACGGGGATAGATTTTCCGGGATATCCCGTGCGCCTGCTCCCTGACGCTGGTTGGTGCGCTAAAATTAATTTATTTTGTTACAACTATGAAGTGGTCAGGGCGGGAGCATATCACAGGTGACAGAGATGTTGACGTGCGTTAAGAACATGACCATGTTGCTTTTTAAAAGTCGCGGAGCGGGAAACAAAACAATTCATATTTTAACGCACTCGCTGTTTCTGTTGAAACTGCATGATGCACAAACACGCCGACCAGAAACCATGCGGTAACAGCAGCACCAAGGCCGACAATCCCTGCCATCGTCTTCACCGCTGTTCCCGCTCCTCTAGTTCTTCGTTCGTCCGCGAGAGGGCGAACGACGGGCTGGAGTTGCGAATAGTTACTGACGGAACGAGATCGGCAGGGCGTGTCTTTCAAAGGCCCGGCCACTAGCCCGCGCCTTCCGCCTTCCGTCTTTCGCCTTCCATGCCTTCCGCCATGCTTTTACTGCGCGCGCGTACACAGACGCCGAACCACCGTCGAAAGTACGAAACTCCTGCTAGAGGCGGGACAACCAAAGCTCCTCCTTGTCGTTCTCACATTGTCAGTGTGACCGCGGTCTCAGAACGACGACACAACACGCGTGAGTAAGCTTTACCGGCTCCCGTCGTGGTCACGTTGGCGTAGAGTGCCTCTGGTTTCGGCGACGATGAGTCAGGTGCGTTCCATGGTCCAGGAGACGACCCGGAGATCTGAAGGTTCTGCGCCGTCTTTGACGATGTCGCCCCGATGTTTTCTTCGCGAACCGCAGAACGATTCCCCAGCGCTTCGTCCTGAGCCTGTGCTCTGAGGTCAAACAAAAACAAAGTAGGTTGTACGCTGCGGAAAGCGCGCTGAGCGGACGCGTGTTGAATCCATGCTTCGAAGTCACAGCACGAGCTCCCGCTAGCAAAGCGTAACTCTAGAACACGGTCTACTAAAAGTCTCTGTAAACTCGCTAAGCAATCCAGACTATTCACGAAGCTGTACATTTTCAACTTTTTAACGTTAGTAAATGCAAAGGGGTGTTCGTTAACTTAACGCAGACATCCGTGCGCCGTTGTCGGTTTGACACCCAGACAGTGGTCGACCCGAGAACCTCAGGCGCTGCGTAAGCGGAACATCAATATTTTATAACGTATCCTAAATCTGCAATTATTGTCTGCACCAAGTAACGGGAACTGCCTTGGTTACCTTTGACAAAACGTAATAATTGGAAGAGATAGTTTATCATTTCTAATCTGTAACGTAATCACTTCGAAGGCATAATCTAATTTCACTCTGAAAATTATCAAGCAAAATTTTAGAAATTCGTTACTACTGACCGTCTCAGAGCCACTTGCTTGGCCATGACGCGCTGGCGCTCCGCGATGAGCTCGCACTTGGCGCAGGAACAGTCGCGAAACGGACAATGTCTCTTGTGTCCTCGAACCGGGCGACTCTTGCCATGGTTGCGACACCTGGCACACTTGGGACGACGAGGTGCTCCCGCAAAGGCCGAGACGGCAGGCCCGGACACCAGGGCACTCGCAACACAGGGTCCGGTTCCGGGGCACAGTCTCGAAGCCAAGAGGTCGCCTCAGAAATGGGTCCAGGGCCCCTCGAGGAGATGGATGTCCCAGAGGTCTTCCGTTCATGCCTGCTTCTATCGACATTCTTCCAGGAAGAAGCGACTCTGGTTGGATTGTCCGGATTTGCTACGATTTATCTTCAGTTTACAAAAAGTGGCAGCTTTTAGAAGGCTTACCTTGGGTAACCCCAGCAGGCACCGGTTGGCTTCTGTAGAATTCCGAATACTCTTGAGCGATCTGGCTCTCCCGAACTCTTTTAAATGGCTACTGCCTCTGAAGACGCACCGTGGCGTTCCGTCGACAATCTACCCCAAATGCAGTTCTGCGGAAAATGGCTCGTTTCAGGGGACTTCCTTTAGGCACACCTGGATGGCATCGCTTGGCTTCTGAAGACTTCCGATGCTCTTGAATGGTATGGCTTTCTGGAACTCCTTTGAGTTGGCGGTTGCTGCCTCTGAAAATACTTCGTGGTTTTCCGTTAAGTTTCAAAGTTTCAGAGATAAAGATTTTTATCTACGGCTACACTCCCGCTTCTCTAGCCTTTTGTCGTTGGATCTTATTGGAAAAGATTGGCTCTGCACGACCACCGGCTGGTGAAGACCGTACGCATTGACTACCTTCCGTTTGCTGAAACGTTGCCGATAGCACGGGCGGATGGTTTCATCGAACGAATCGCTTCTCAATCGAGCCTCAACGAGAGGGGTGTGGGAGAGGGAAAAATGAAGGGATAGTTGCAGAAAGAAACGTCCGTCACGTGAGGAGGAGAGGGTGGCGGGGAAGGGGCGAGTCACCTGCTCAGAATCGGACTGGCTCCCCGCTTTGTTGCGCCTTCCTCAGAAGGGAGAAATACGATGACTGAATTGAGCGAGCGACAGGACGTTTCTCAATTCGTTGATGACGTGGTGATGAATTCGCTTCTTGGAAGAAAAAAAGGTTATATTTAGGGTGTCGTTACTTCTAGTTACCTATAAAAACCTCGGAAAAGTAAGCACCTAGGCGGTTTTATCACAATCAATAAAACTCGAATTAAAGCTGTCAATAAAAAAACTACAAAAAGTACCTAGCTTTCTGGGAAGATAATTTCTGTATACAACTTTATTTTGTGTTAATTGGAGGTACAACCCCCAATGAAGTGTCCGCGAGGCTTCTTCTTGCTTCACAACCACACATCTTATCTTGCTTATGTTTCTTTATCGGTACGCGGACATTTTCTAAGTATGAAGGTCACGTGAATGTCCCCTGGAGGTTGAAGAATTCCAATCCCGTGTCCCGAATTCCAGAAAAACCCAGATCTGTTTGTCTGACACCAAAATTTAGCACCGAAAAATTCCGAATCTGTTGAGAAACATCAAAAACTCCAAAATATATAACACTATCGATATATATATATATATATATATATATATATATATATATATATATATATATATATATATATATATATAAACCCCCACAACATGGAACCCTGGTTAGCGTTCATCAACAACCTGCAAATGTAGTTGACTGTTTCTTTCTCTTTAATATCTTTGCCTCTATTCTTATGCAAAAATTTCGTATGTATCACACACATGACGTAGTCTACACAGCCATAATTGAACAAACGTTAAGTTTACCTTGTTTCCTGCCGTGAATCTAAGCTTCTGTACTGACATAAACGGAAACAAGCCACAGAAAAAAAAAATAAAGCATTCAAGGAACATTTAAAAAGAAAAAAAAGCACGACCATGTCACTGCGTGAAAAAATAATAAAACACGGCAACTTGAAGTGTAAAGCTTGTGAAACGCGTATCAAGAGAAAGAAACCAAAACCTAGAACACGTGTGAAGTGAGAAGAAATATACTATACTTCATTTCACCTTAACACCTTAAGTCGAGATGCAGCCGACGCTATGAGCTGATGAGACCAATCAGAGAACCTCAAAGGCTCACCATCATGGTATTCGTCGCGTTTCTGTGCGTGTTTTGTCATCGCTGAACCAATCATGAACAGAAAAGGTCCGATTACTCGCGCTTTTGACCCTGCTTGATTGGTCCGACTATCTCGTAGCGTCGGCTCCTAGTGAACTTAAGCTGAAACGAAGTATAATTAAAACGAAACATATTGACCCAGCAAGAATTCAAAAAAATTGCGTCTCAAAGAAAGGTTTCTGTCAGAGGCCACGAAAAAAAGCAAGTCCTGAGATTGAAAATATTAGGGTTTTCTGCCTTCTTCTGCATGCAGGACGACGGAAAAATACAACGCATCAAAACTAAAAGGATAAAGAGAAAAAAAGAAAACAGGTCGCGCAAGTAGAGGCTTAGAAAGTGGTGTCTCTCTAATAGGAACGCCTTCATTCTTTCCAAATTCGTCCAAATATGTGAGTTGTTTACACTGCTGAGACAAAAATATATGTACTTACCTTGTTCATTCCCTAAATATTTTGGCCCATATAGCGGGATAGCTATATTAACGGTGTCTTTATGCACGAGACATTAACACACTTACGGACATTCTAGTAACGTACGTATTCTTTGCGTCTAAATTAGGCTGCAAAACAATACAGGCACTACAAAACTTCGTTTGTTCAAAAGCAGGAGAAATAAAACACCAGCAACCGGAAGAAGTAGCAAAAAATAAACAAATTTTTCAGAAGCGTTGTCACGGATCTGCGGCTAGAGGGCGATTGTTTCGAAGCTAAAAAAGTTACTACGTCTAGGATCATTATATTACCTACGAGGTAAGCCGGGTGCCCATTCTACAGACAATAGAGCATAAGTCAAGGGTCCCAAGCTGCTTCGAAAATCACGGCATGCCTTCTGGAACTATGTTCAAGCTTGCCAAACAGACGTTTCCTAGAAACAAAGCGGAGAGGTAACGAATGAAATGGGAACAACTGGCAGGAAATATTATTAAATACAATAAATCAAACTGCAAAATAAATACAATAAAGCAACTAAAAAGTTAGGAAATTGATATCGTTCAGGTTTTTTGGGGTTCAGATCTGCGTGGATACAAGAACCCCACTTCCAACCACCTTCTTCTCCCGAAAATGAAAAGATTTTGTTTGTACCGAGAATTTATAATGTCGTCTAAATATTGCACAGACAAAAATATACGAAAAATACAGCTGGTTTGTTCATGCACAGTATTTTGACTGTCAAAATTGTGTGCTTTCTAAGAGCGTTTCATCTCAAATTTGGTACTCAAGCGTTTTATTTTTTTTAATGGTTTTCGATTGGCCTTAGAAGGGAACTCCGCCGATTTTTTTAAGCTACCTAGTCCAAAGACACCATCGAAATGCGTATGGCTACCTGGTTCCGAAATGCCATCTCGTTCTCCCAGATTCGCTCTAGTTAATTTAAAAAAGTGATATTTTGTTCGCTGCCGAAACTGAAACATCGTTCTCCCTAGTTTTTCCCCAGTTTTCCCCGCCACCCAAACGTGACCTCACCGGCGGGCAGCGATGTGCGCGGCCGGCAATCGGGTACGCTCGCGCCCGCCTTTCTCGCGTCTAACAGCGAGAAAACCTGAGTGTTCGTGCTATTTGAAGTTGATAATTATCTCTATTTGCACAAAGTATGACCTTGGCATACGTGCTAAACTATAAAAAGTAAAAAAAGAAGAAAATAAAGAAGCAATTGGGATTTTGAGAAAACCATTTTTGCAACTCGGTACGCTCAAGCCGTGGCGCCCTAGTTTCGTGAAATCGCTAGCAAATCCGTTCTTCTTCCGTCAGAAGCTTGCAGTTACGCTGGCGAATAAATGTCGATGAATCAAGCAATACATTTT
>JAZHYW010037797.1:0-23493 GCA_037355805.1 Ixodes ricinus | reverse complement strand
CATGCTTCGAACACACTTGAGGCGTGTCCGCAGATAAGTACATCGTCGTGTCTGCAGCCGAAACACCGCGTGTTTTGTATCATGTATTAAGCAGTCTCTGTTAGTGAAAATAGCGACGAGTCTCCTTTGAGCGCATTCGGCTCGCCGCGAAGCGGCGTGTACGGGTGGGCCGGGTGGGTTAACATGCTTTCGTAATGAGCCGCCGCAGACTGTGGCCGCGAAGGTTGACAGCGGCCTTATGGCGCGTTTACACTAGCGGATGCGCGGGTCAAGAATCCGCGCCGAGGGAAAGTGAATCACTTGCCGATTCGCGGGTGGATCCGCGCCGAATTCGTGCCGAGGAAAGTGGATGCTTCGGAGCCAGGTGGCGAAATCGACTGCGCTCGCTGGCGGAAAATCTGGATCGGACAGGAACCCATAACCATATTTTCCACCAGCGACGAGTATTTCGCCACCCGGCTCCAAAATCCGTTTTCCCTCGGCTCAGATCCACATCCGCGAATCCGCGAGTGTAAACGCGCCATTGGATGACATGCTGCTGCCAGGTAGGTTTGCGATTATTTGTATTCGCCGCGGCTGCAGCGGAAACCGACGCCAAGTAACTTTGCGGGTGAACCTTGCGTCCCTCTTTTCCTCTTAGTTTCGGTAACTCAATCTCCTCACGGCTTACATTTACCGTCGAAAAGCGCAGAGCTGAATTCAGTTCTTTGAATTATATGAACAGTTGCGGCATATTTGACGAAGCGGCAATATGAATATCTAATTGAAATGTGCCAGATAATGGCGAATATTGGCAACATTTAATATTGAAAAATAATAAAGGTTAGCAAAAATAGGCATAAATGTTGGGAATAAAGCAGTAATCGGTGCCCTAATTATCACTTTAGACTGCGTAGCCTCAGGTCCGCTGCGGTCGATGACGTCTCCCGACGGAATCATTTCTTTTAGTTATAAGTTCCTTTTTATTCAGCTATTCCCAGTCGTTAGTGAAACGCCCTGTATCTATGTTATGTAGATACACCATAGCTACCGGAGGTTCAAAGAGCGCAGGGTTTGTTTGGATTGCCTGAACCACTTTATTGACTCCCTGCACACAACGGCTGCAACCAACATGTAACGATTCAAACGAATGAGTCGCCTGGCATGGACGGAATTATTCGAAGTAATAAGTTACGCTTATTTATTATAATGTATAAGGTAAAGCGGCGATTAGTAAACGGGACGTATATAGATATCCAGACACGATTAGGCGATAATTATCATCCCAGTATAGAGACCTGGATTGTTCTATTGAGAATATTTCGCAAAACGCTCGGCAGGCTATCCGCATATCAAAAAGCATTTTTGATGACATTCTAAAAGCAAGACTATTTAAACAGTCTCGTTGTCGAAAAAGAAGGCGGAATTACATTGCCGTCTGTTGCAATTAAAGCAGCAGGCCGCCCTCACTCCACATTGTCACTCACCGCTGATGCCGTCCCGTAAGCGCCACCATGAATGACGGGCAGCCGTATCTGCTACCACTACGGCAGGCACGTAGGCAACGGGGGGGGGGGGGCGGGGGGGAGGTTCAGGTGTTAGAACACCCCTTAAAATCTTTATTTTTTATATTTATATACATTTTTTTGTGCGTGTGATTGCATTAGCACCTTGAAACACCCCCCGAAAATATTTTTTTGGCTACGCCACTGCACAGTATACGGTGTCCGGAACGCAGTCTTCGAACCATGTGTTTAGCGTCAGCCCCGCCCATACGTCCAAAGTGGTTCCGAGGTGGCAACAAATAACGTCATAAAGGGAAAAGTATCGCGCTGTCGAATTTCGCAGCGATCCTGGTGGTTGGTCGTAGAAATACCGGCGAAAAAGCGAGCGAACACGAAGGTCGCTGCCGTCGCGACGTCCCAACTCGTGCCTGCTGTAGTTTCCGTCGACTGTCCTGCTGCAGAGAGACCTAGAGCAGAACAGGCGCTTGCCCCATCCACCTCCGTTGTTGTGCCACCTTCAAGGATCGCGGCAGGCAACGGCGTGATGTTTTCATGACGTCATCGGGTGGAAATCAAGGAAGCACTTTTGAGGATGCGGTAAACGCGCCAGTCGGAGACTCGGTCTATGAAGAAAAAATTGCGGTGGCTTAGCTCGGCTGTGCCAGGATATACGTAGCGTGAGCTTATTCGCACAAAATGAGAGGCGCTATCAAGCAGCTCCGGTGCAGCGTCAGACTTGGCTACTGCACAACGGAGGCACACGA
Organism: Ixodes ricinus; assembly: GCA_037355805.1. Classification (NCBI taxonomy): domain Eukaryota; kingdom Metazoa; phylum Arthropoda; class Arachnida; order Ixodida; family Ixodidae; genus Ixodes; species Ixodes ricinus. The sequence continues at coordinate 21,245 of JAZHYW010037797.1, read as the reverse complement.
CTGGACACGCGGCGGCGCCAGTGCGTCTGCCGCGGCTATGACATCACTCCTCTGGAATGCGAAGACCGGCGACGCGCGCGCGGTGGCGGTAGAGCCCGCGGCGGTGGCGGCTCCGCCCCGCCAGCTGTGCGCCGTGCGACGTCACTGCTCCTCGCGCTTGCGCAGCACGGAGTACGGCTCATTATGATAGCCACGCGAAACTGCTCAACCTCGGCCAGTGTAGCTAACACTACAAAAAATAGCGTCTCCGTTTTTATCGTCTGACCCAGCTCTCCACGAGAGGAAGAGGGCGAGAGCGTGATCACGTGGCGAAGGATCGGTATATGAGAAATCCAACGCGCTCCTAGCTTCCACTGCCCTCTCAGCTTGGGGGTGAATGAAATCTATAGGCACCATATTATACTACCACACGTGCGCATGAGCAGCCCTCGGAAAGGCCCATTTAATCTAAGCCATATACTTCATTATAGTATTGTGTGGGCCAACGAGGTGAGCATTATGAACACAACTTAAACATGCATGCCTTAGATAGCTGTATAGGGGTGCCATACTTCTTTCGAAAGCCGGCACTCCGCTGGAAGCTGTGGAATCCCTGCACAATGGCGGACTGAAATCTGCAATGTCACGGCACACTTTCTGCATTTGGGTGGTTTCCACACAAAAAAAGTGATGAACGCAGTGACGTGGCGATTTTGGCGCTTTCTGATTGGCTCTCAGGCTCTTCGCGTTGGCTACGCTTCGACGTATGTAATGACTTGAACGTTCCGCGGTGTCGGTTATTCCGCCATTGTGCAGTTGGTCCGAGCTTCAGTTGGAACCATTGCACGATCTGGGTCTATAGCATATTTGCCGCTGTATATAGCATATCTGAGGCTGTAGTTCAAAGCTGCACAGAAACCACATCCAACTAAAGTTCCTAGATAAAACACGTTCTTCTGACTTTTTTTACAAGTACCAACATTTCCTGAAGCGCCGACTACGTGACGGGGCAGGTTTTAGGAAGTGAATGGCGGCGGAACAACAGATTTAACTAAAAGACGCCATTTTCTGTCTGCGAAATGTGCATCATGATTCGTGTTGGTTGTCGTTACTTGAAAAGGGAAATATCAAAGGATTCCAAGTCAAGCGGCAGTGCTATTCGCAACTCCAACGCCCCATAGATGGCGGGGCGGTAGTCGCAAGATGGCGGAACAGACGGGGATAGATTTTCCGGGATATCCCGTGCGCCTGCTCCCTGACGCTGGTTAGTGCGCTAGAATTAATTTATTTTGCTACAACTACGAGGTGGTCAGGGCGGGAGCATATCACAGGTGACAGAGATGTTGACGTGCGTTAAGAACATGACCATGTTGCTTTTTAAAAGTCGCGGAGCGGGAAACAAAACAATTCATATTTTAACGCACTCGCTGTTTTTGTTGAAACTGCATGATGCACAAGCACGCCGACCAGAAACCATGCGGTAACAGCAGCACCAAGGCCGACAATCCCTGCCATCGTCTTCACCGCTGTTCCCGCTCCTCTAGTTCTTCGTTCGTCCATGAGAGGGCGAACGACGGGCTGGAGTTGCGAATAGTTACTGACGGAACGAGATCGGCAGGGCGTGTCTTTCAAAGGCCCGGCCACTAGCCCGCGCCTTCCGCCTTCCGTCTTTCGCCTTCCATGCCTTCCGCCATGCTTTTACTGCGCGCGCGTACACAGACGCCGAACCACCGTCGAAAGTACGAAACTCCTGCTAGAGGCGGCACAACCAAAGCTCCTCCTTGTCGTTCTCACATTTTGAGTGTGAGCGGATCTCAGAACGACGACACAACACGCGTGAGTAAGCTTTACCGGCTCCCGTCGTGGTCACGTTGGCGTAGAGTGCCTCTGGTTTCGGCGACGATGAGTCAGGTGCGTTCCATGGTCCAGGAGACGACCCGGAGATCTGAAGGTTCTGCGCCGTCTTTGACGATGTCGCCCCGATGTTTTCTTCGCGAACCGCAGAACGATTCCCCAGCGCTTCGTCCTGAGCCTGTGCTCTGAGGTCAAACAAAAACAAAGTAGGTTGTACGCTGCGGAAAGCGCGCTGAGCGGACGCGTGTTGAATCCATGCTTCGAAGTCACAGCACGAGCTCCCGCTAGCAAAGCGTAACTCTAGAACACGGTCTACTAAAAGTCTCTGTAAACTCGCTAAGCAATCCGGACTATTCACGAAGCTGTACATTTTCAACTTTTTAACGTTAGTAAATGCAAAGGGGTGTTCGTTAACTTAACGCAGACATCCGTGCGCCGTTGTCGGTTTGACACCCAGACAGTGGTCGACCCGAGAACCTCAGGCGCTGCGTAAGCGGAACATCAATATTTTATAACGTATCCTAAATCTGCAATTATTGTCTGCACCAAGTAACGGGAACTGCCTTGGTTACCTTTGACAAAACGTAATAATTGGAAGAGATAGTTTATCATTTCTAATCTGTAACGTAATCACTTCGAAGGCATAATCTAATTTCACTCTGAAAATTATCAAGCAAAATTTTAGAAATTCGTTACTACTGACCGTCTCAGAGCCACTTGCTTGGCCATGACGCGCTGGCGCTCCGCGATGAGCTCGCACTTGGCGCAGGAACAGTCGCGAAACGGACAATGTCTCTTGTGTCCTCGAACCGGGCGACTCTTGCCATGGTTGCGACACCTGGCACACTTGGGACGACGAGGTGCTCCCGCAAAGGCCGAGACGGCAGGCCCGGACACCAGGGCACTCGCAACACAGGGTCCGGTTCCGGGGCACAGTCTCGAAGCCAAGAGGTCCCTCAGAAAGGGGTCCAGGGCCCCTCGAGGAGATGGATGTCCCAGAGGTCTTCCGTTCATGCCTGCTTCTATCGACATTCTTCCAGGAAGAAGCGACTCTGGTTGGATTGTCCGGATTTGCGACGATTTATCTTCAGTTTACAAAAAGTGGCAGCTTTTAGAAGGCTTACCTTGGGTAACCCCAGCAGGCACCGGTTGGCTTCTGTAGAATTCCGAATACTCTTGAGCGATCTGGCTCTCCCGAACTCTTTTAAATGGCTACTGCCTCTGAAGACGCACCGTGGCGTTCCGTCGACAATCTACCCCAAATGCAGTTCTGCGGAAAATGGCTCGTTTCAGGGGACTTCCTTTAGGCACACCTGGATGGCATCGCTTGGCTTCTGAAGACTTCCGATGCTCTTGAATGGTATGGCTTTCTGGAACTCCTTTGAGTTGGCGGTTGCTGCCTCTGAAAATACTTCGTGGTTTTCCGTTAAGTTTCAAAGTTTCAGAGATAAAGATTTTTATCTACGGCTACACTCCCGCTTCTCTAGCCTTTTGTCGTTGGATCTTATTGGAAAAGATTGGCTCTGCACGACCACCGGCTGGTGAAGACCGTACGCATTGACTACCTTCCGTTTGCTGAAACGTTGCCGATAGCACGGGCGGATGGTTTCATCGAACGAATCGCTTCTCAATCGAGCCTCAACGAGAGGGGTGTGGGAGAGGGGAAAATGAAGGGATAGTTGCAGAAAGAAACGTCCGTCACGTGAGGAGGAGAGGGTGGCGGGGAAGGGGCGAGTCACCTGCTCAGAATCGGACTGGCTCCCCGCTTTGTTGCGCCTTCCTCAGAAGGGAGAAATACGATGACTGAATTGAGCGAGCGACAGGACGTTTCTCAATTCGTTGATGACGTGGTGATGAATTCGCTTCTTGGAAGAAAAAAAAGGTTATATTTAGGGTGTCGTTACTTCTAGTTACCTATAAAAACCTCGGAAAAGTAAGCACCTAGGCGGTTTTATCACAATCAATAAAACTCGAATTAAAGGTGTCAATAAAAAAAAACTACAAAAATACCTAGCTTTCTGGGAAGATAATGTCTGTGTACAACTTTATTTTGTGTTAATTGGAGGTACAATCCCCAATGAAGTGTCCGCGAGGCTTCTTCTTGCTTCACAACCGCACATCTTATCTTGCTTATGTTTCTTTATCGGTACGCGGACATTTTCTAAGTATGAAGGTCACGTGAATGTCCCCTGGAGGTTGAAGAATTCCAATCCCGTGTCCCGAATTCCAGAAAAACCCAGATCTGTTTGTCTGACACCAAAATTTAGCACCAAAAAATTCCGAATCTGTTGAGAAACATAAAACTCCAAAAAAACACCATCGATATATATATATATATATATATATATATATATATATATATATATATATATATATATATATATATATAAACCCCACAACATGGAACCCTGGTTAGCGTTCATCAACAACCTGCAAATGTAGTTGACTGTTTCTTTCTCTTTAATATCTTTGCCTCTATTCTTATGCAAAAATTTCGTATGTATCACACACATGACGTAGTCTACACAGCCATAATTGAACAAACGTTAAGTTTACCTTGTTTCCTGCCGTGAATCTAAGCTTCTGTACTGACATAAACGGAAACAAGCCACAGAAAAAAAAAATAAAGCATTCAAGGAACATTTAAAAAAAAAAAAAGCACGACCATGTCACTGCGTGAAAAAATAATAAAACACGGCAACTTGAAGTGTAAAGCTTGTGAAACGCGTATCAAGAGAAAGAAACCAAAACCTAGAACACGTGTGAAGTGAGAAGAAATATACTATACTTCATTTCACCTTAACACCTTAAGTCGAGATGCAGCCGACGCTGTGAGCTCATGAGACCAATCAGAGAACCTCAAAGGCTCACCATCATGGTATTCGTCGCGTTTCTGTGCGTGTTTTGTCATCGCTGAACCAATCATGAACAGAAAAGGTCCGATTACTCGCGCTTTTGACCCTGCTTGATTGGTCCGACTATCTCGTAGCGTCGGCTCCTAGTGAACTTAAGCTGAAACGAAGTATAATTAAAACGAAACATATTGACCCAGCAAGAATTCAAAAAAATTGCGTCTAAAGAAAGGTTTCTGTCAGAGGCCACGAAAAAAAGCAAGTCCTGAGATTGAAAATATTAGGGTTTTCTGCCTTCTTCTGCATGCAGGACGACGGAAAAATACAACGCATCAAAACTAAAAGGATAAAGAGAAAAAAAGAAAACAGGTCGCGCAAGTAGAGGCTTAGAAAGTGGTGTCTCTCTAATAGGAACGCCTTCATTCTTTCCAAATTCGTCCAAATATGTGAGTTGTTTACACTGCTGAGACAAAAATATATGTACTTACCTTGTTCATTCCCTAAATATTTTGGCCCATATAGCGGGATAGCTATATTAACGGTGTCTTTATGCACGAGACATTAACACACTTACGGACATTCTAGTAACGTACGTATTCTTTGCGTCTAAAGTAGGCTGCAAAACAATACAGGCACTACAAAACTTCGTTTGTTCAAAAGCAGGAGAAATAAAACACCAGCAACCGGAAGAAGTAGCAAAAAATAAACAAATTTTTCAGAAGCGTTGTCACGGATCTGCGGCTAGAGGGCGATTGTTTCGAAGCTAAAAAAGTTACTACGTCTAGGATCATTATATTACCTACGAGGTAAGCCGGGTGCCCATTCTACAGACAATAGAGCATAAGTCAAGGGTCCCAAGCTGCTTCGAAAATCACGGCATGCCTTCTGGAACTATGTTCAAGCTTGCCAAACAGACGTTTCCTAGAAACAAAGCGGGGAGGTAACGAATGAAATGGGAACAACTGCCAGGAAATATTATTAAATACAATAAATCAAACTGCAAAATAAATACAATAAAGCAACTAAAAAGTTAGGAAATTGATATCGTTCAGGTTTTTTGGGGTTCAGATCTGCGTGGATACAAGAACCCCACTTCCAACCACCTTCTTCCCCCGAAAATGAAAAGATTTTGTTTGTACCGAGAACTTATAATGTCGTCTAAATATTGCACAGACAAAAATATACGAAAAATACAGCTGGTTTGTTCATGCACAGTATTTTGACTCTCAAAATTGTGCGCTTTCTAGGAGCGTTTCGTCTCAAATTTGTTACTCAAGCGTTTTATTTTTTTTAATGGTTTTCGATTGGCCTTGAAAGTGAACTCCGCCGATTTTTTTGAGCTACCTAGTCCAAAGACACCATCGAAATGCGTATGGCTACCTGGTTCCGAAATGCCATCTCGTTCTCCCAGATTCGCTCTAGTTAATTAAATAAAAAAAGTGATATTTTGTTCGCTGCCGAAACCGAAACATCGTTCTCCCTAGTTTTTCCCCAGTTTTCCCAGCCGCCCAAACGTGACCTCACCGGCGGGCAGCGATGTGCGCGGCCGGCAATCGGGTACGCTCGCGCCCGCCTTTCTCGCGTCTAACAGCGAGAAAACCTGAGTGTTCGTGCTATTTGAAGTTGATAATTATCTCTATTTGCACAAAGTATGACCTTGGCATACGTGCTAAACTATAAAAAAGTAAAAAAGAAGAAAACAAAGAAGCAATTGGGATTTTGAGAAAACCATTTTTGCAACTCGGTACGCTCAAGCCGTGGCGCCCTAGTTTCGTGAAATCGCTAGCAAATCCGTTCTTCTTCCGTCAGAAGCTTGCAGTTACGCTGGCGAATAAATGTCGATGAATCAAGCAATACATTTTTTTGACAAATTACCAGACTTGGACGTAGTTCAACTACTCTACTCAAACTACTGTAGTCTAACTACTTTTTCGAGTAACTTGGTAACTTTCAATTACCATTTGATTTGGGTAATTAGTAGTTTAATTTAACTACTTTTTTCAGGTAACTTCTACTCAAATTACTAACTACTTTCGAAATCTAGAGCTAATTTTGCTCAGCACGAAAGTTTGAGCGCAGAAATTAATGAGACGCCGGCAGATGAAGTAGCATTCCCGAAGAAGGGGCCCCCTTGTTTGGGAAGGCGTCCTTGGGCCAAGGGGGTGACGAGCAGCCAAAACATGACACCGGCGCGCACGAACGCAGGAAGAGATGCTTAACAAGCTTTGGTCGGGTATTGACTAACTCCGTCTCACTAAAACCGCGCAGGACAGCCAAAGCTACAAGGGAGAGAGCGTATGCCAACCTGTTCAAGAGGAGGGAAAGAAGGAACGGAACTAGAAGGGCTGGATTCCCCAGTTCCTCCTCTCCTCCTCTTGTACAGGTCGCGATACACTCTCTCCCCTGTAGCTTTGGCTGTTCTGCGCGGTTTTAGTGAGACGGAGTATAGGAGCCTTCATGTGCGCTTTGCTAGGGTGATGCCACCCTTTGTAATACCACTCGCCGACAAACCAGCAGCCATTTTGGTTCACGGCGATAATCCGTGGGGCTTATAACCCTCCCGAAAACAAGCACCTTATCTCACAAGTTCGGAGCAGCGTTGTGGAACCCACGGAGGGAGGATTAGCATTTTCGCTCCTCGGATGGGAGGACCGATGGACACAAAGGCCACTTTCCGGCGCACGGGGAAACAATGAGGAACAAAATGGCGGCGGGAGAGGGTGTGGGAAAGGGAAACAGGCAGTTGGCATCACTCTATGCGAAGCGCACATGAAGGCACTCTAAGTATTGACCTAATCCGGTAATGCACGCAGGCGCTGCGTTTCCAGCTGCAACTGTGAAAGACGGGGACATTCCGAGGGTTGTTGTTGTTTTCGTGTTGTCTGTCTTTAGTGCGTTCTGACTCAAGCGGTAGGTTCCATGGGAGACGCCACTGGAATGACCTCGCGGCTGGGCGCCTCTTCCCATGGTCGCCTCGTCGTCGGCGCATACGCCTTTGCAAAGCCGGACTCCCCCGCGCACAAACCCTGGCACGGATAATCCGTTAATAGGAGCATGTTTCCGCTTCCAGCTGCAACTGTATGAGCGATGATGCTCGTTCACGTAATCCTTCGCGTTCTTCCGACCTTCCATGCCTGGGAGACCTCCTCCTTGTTAAAGACGATTTACTTGTCAGGCGTGTCAAGTGGTCAAGCGCGTCAGAATATTGTTGTCGCCGGCGAGGATTGCGAGTTACCCTTGGGAGATCGTTTTGTTGAACCCGGCGTCAGCGGCGAAGTATACTTCGGTTCATCTTCTGTTAAACCAAAACAATTTTTTTTTGTAGCACTAGCACTACAACGGGACGCGCAGTCGTTGGGATGATCTCATCGTCGTGGCGCGAGACTTGAACCCTTGACGGTCTGGTGCACTCGCTCAGCGTACTCTCAGAACATCGTCGGAATAAAGAGGGGCCAGTCATAACAATCTCAACTTGCCGAAGAAAAAAGAAAAAAGAGGAAAGTTTGTTATAAAAGATTCTATAGCCGAGGCAAACCTCACATGTTTCTTCATGGACACCTAAGATGCCGAAACTCGCTTACCCGACCCTGCACAGCCTGTTTCTCAAATCCAACCCTGCCGTTCCATCCAGCGCGTCGGTGGAACGCCTTTTTCACTTAGCTGGGGACGTCGTTAGGAGGAAAAGGCGAAAACTCTCCTGGCAAGAACTTTGAAAGTCAATTGCTTCTGCGAGTAAATAAACTATTTTGGTGAAAACGCAAGTCATAAAATGACTGCATTTACTTTAGGCTCGCAGGGTTTTTCACGAATCAAAACTGCTGTTCATTTTGTTACCACGAAAATATAAAAAAGTAACTTCGAAAGTAACTTCAAAGTAACTCGCTACTCTTTACAGTAGTTAGTAGTTTACTCAATTACTATTACAAAATGGATAATTTCTACTCTACTCCAATTACTTTTGACGTCGATACTCAGTAACTTAACTACCACTTTTGAGTAATTTGTACATGTCTGCAAATTACCCAAGCACCACGGATAATGCTCGAAATGTGGATACAGGTGCCTCACAAGCTCGTCTTATACCTAGAAACGTGCCATTTGTTTTATAAGTTTTCTTTAGAAAAGTTACTGCTGCAGGCGCCAGCATGTGTAACTACCCTTGTAGCATGCATATGCTCCTTCCTGCTTAAGTAGTTTAACAAAATATCTATAGACCATTCCAGGGAAGCGCTTCTGGTCGAAGCCATTTTCAGCGTTCGTGCTTGTGGTGCGTACTTTGCTCGCCTTCGAAAGCGATGAACATGCGTGTGCTGGTCTGTGACCTAACACATGTAGGCTGTGATCCTCGTAAACATTGAGATGCAAAAAAAAAAAACACGAAATGAACTGCATTTCGTGTAAGCCAGATGACAGGCTTCAGTTTATGAAGATCGCGCTAAAATAAAAATGAGGAGAGCTCCGCAACCACCAAAACATACATCAAGGTGCAATGAAAGGAGCATAAAATGCACAAATACATTATTCATCTTCAAATTAAAAATAGTTGCTCGAAATATTGCGTAAGGTACAAAAATGCATCATAAAATTTTTAATTCAAAATAAGTCAACAAAAGTTACCCCAAAAAATGTTGTAACATCTTTTTTTATTGTTCGAGTAGAATGAAACATGCTCATCAAACACTCATCCACGTGTGCACATGAATAGTGCAATTCTATATTAGATTTTTTAAAATTATGTTTTGGTTTCGCGCAGCTTCCATCAGCTGCAAATTTGCATGTCTCTCCTCAACGACATTAATATTTCCACAATATTAAAATCTTTTCAGCCCTATATAACATTTCTCCGCAATAGAATAAAAAAATGAAGACGTTTTCAATAGCCCTTTTGTTAGCGAAAACTGCGATGCCAACCATTTGACAAACCAGGCAATTGCTCTATCGTATATCCATGGAGCCATAGCCTCCTCCATACTGACAAGGCCTGGCTGATCGCCACGAGACGCGGCCGCCGAAAGTGAAAAGGCAGAGCGGCAGACAAGAGGCATGTAACGGGCGCCCTGCTGCGGCGAGACGCCGAAACACACTTGTCCCGAGCGATGGAATGTCCGCTCGTGCCTCTCGCGTTCCTCGGGCCACCGCTTCTTTTGTCGTCGGGTTTGAAAACCATGTTTCGGATCCTCGCCGCTGCAAAAGCCGATGCGTTGAATACCAGAGTCCCCGAGAAATTATCTTTGCTACCAGATTCTTGCGCTTCAAATCTGCGACCGGGCACTCCATGGCTCCGTCATCGAACTGCCAGGCTTTGGGAGTATAGTGGAGGCTATGGTGGAGCTCAACGCCTGTTTCTTAAACCTCTGTAATGCCAGACACGAACAGCTGTGTGTCAAAAGTGACGTCTCAACTCAGACTTGAACTTTGTTTAGACGTTTCACTTCTCGTCTTCAACAGATCGGCCGCGTGAGTGAAAATCCGAGAGTAGCCGAGCTAGATTCGGTGCCCGAAACAAATGTAGTGTATATGACAAAGAAAAAAAAAAACACTGAAGCAATTGGTGAGCAACAAATGGGACTGCGCCAAATGTCGACTATAGTGCTAGAATGTGCACTATTTTTTATATTATTAGCGCTGCTCTTTGGACGGATGTTGTAGTGGTTGCAGCCGGCTTGAGTCAGCGCTTGCCGCTCTTGAAGCTGTTCCAGCTACAGAAGGATACTCAACTCGCAGCACGCGGCTATAAAGTATGTAGCCGCGTATTCAAGTCCTTAACTACATAAACTATTTCGAGCATAAGCGAGAATTTTTCATTCGATACCAGTTATCTCGGCACACAGTTCGCGCAAAAACACCTCGAAGTGGCTGGCCTCCATTGCTGCCCGGGAACGCTTTTGTTCTTTGCGTTCTCCCACGAAAACAAGGATAAAAAAATAAACTTTTCCCGGCACTGTTCCTGTACAATCTACCACAGAGCACAGATGGCACCCCATTACGCAAAGAAACTTTCAATCTTGAAGCTGTGAAAAAATGATCTCGATCGCTGGCGCCCAGAAAGCCGCTTCGTGGCTGCCCGCGTCGCTCGTCCGCCGGCCCGCCGGCGACGTACACGGATAGGGAAAAGTGGGGATTTTTCATTGTTGCCAGTAGAGATTCGCCTCTTGGAAAGCGCGCGGCCGGCCTAAGTTGAAAATTCGATACCTTCGGGGGAAAAGTATCTAATATGTTGGCTATTAGTTGAGAAAGGGTTATTGATGCGGTCTGCCAATTTCCAGCAAAATCGAAGACTATAAAAAAGTTGGCGGAGCTTCCCTTTAAAGTTATCAAAACACACCAACAAGCATCACAGAAATAAAAACCGAAACTATTATACCAAGGAATATTTTTCGCGGAGTTATTGAATATTCAGTTGTGGTGCTCATCTTTTTTTTTTTTTTTAAACTGAAAGTCTTTACTGGCAAAATGCAAAATTTGATGCTAGCGTCAGGCAGTGGTTCAGTCTCCGGGCAGTAAGATCTGTTCCCCACTGATTGCAGGAAGTTTCATGGTGTCTCGAATGAACGCTTTGGAAGCTCGCTTTAACACTCGCGCAGCAGCCATGGAAAAGATACGTGGCATATTTTGCTTTCTAGACTGTCTGTTCGACCAGTGAGTGCCCCTGTCATTAACGTCACGGCACAGAAAATCGCGTCTATATTTGACGAATAGAAATAACAGAGAACGTGCAGGCGTGCTGGTGAACTTTCAACGTTTTGAAAACCCTAGACTTGAGTTTGTGTGTTGTCCACTTTTTTCTTCCTTACTCTCGGGTTTTCAATGTATTTGAAAGTTGGTTTTGGCATTGCCTTTATTTGCCGATTTCACAGTAACTATTCTTAATTCAGAGATACTAAAGAGCATGCCGAAAAGGAGAAAGGGCGGGTATTCAAAAATTATGCATAGTAAGGGTAGCTCAAGAAATCGACGGCTTTAAAGGAGATGTAGCACAGTGAAAATGTGGGCGAATTTGTTATTCATGATTACGAAAAAAAAAATAGCCCAATAAAAACGACGAACGAAAAAGAACTCTTCTCTTTTCTTCTTCTTTATTGCGTTGTTTTTTTTTTCGCAATAATGCGTGTGCGCTCTTCTCTGTCCTTCGCCGTTTTTGTTGAGCTGCTTTTTCGTGAAATATTTATGGCCGCTGATAAGACTCCAAATTGGTTCAGCATATTATTCGACACATATGAAGAATGTAATCTAAATGACAAGTCACAATAATGTTGATTTTTGTTTTTTCGCGAAGGTATTGAATTTTTAAGTTTAGTCTGAAAGGTTGAAGGCTCTACTGGTAACACTGAAAACGTGACGTCAGATGTAATAAGGGGGGAAGTACAGCTATGGTTCTCCAGCGGATCACAAGAAGTTTGATGGTGTGAAAGGAAAGCTGGGGTAGTTCAGGCCAGCAAGACGGAAAACAAAGCTATACACATTGCGCTTTATAGACGCTGCTCGAATTGCAAGTTACACAACATTTGACAGCACTCCACTGGAAAGCGGGAGAACATTTGAGTTTTGGTTTTCACATATTTCATATTATATTTTTAAAAAAGGAAAAGAAAACGGAGACGACGGACGAAGAAGGGGACAAGCGCAAAACGTCCCAACGTGTTGAGACGTTTTGTGTTTGTCCCCTTCATCGTCCTCGTCTCTGTTTTTTTTTTTCTAATGTATGTAACATCAACCAGTTCGCCTGTTTACCTGCTCTTTCTTCATATTTCATTTGCTGTTCTCACAATGGCCATTTTGAGTTTAGAGATAACAAAGATAAACAAGGGAAGAGTAAAACCTGGGTATTCCAAAAGTGTGTTTAGCTTGGGTATAGCTCAGGAAATCTCACTTTAAAATACATGGAGATGTAATGCTATTTCTAACTACAGATAAATAGCGCGAAGGACAGACGAATATTTTGATAATCCTAACACGAATCACATTTGGGCATCAGCTGGCATGAACTTGAAACTTCGCGAAATACTGCCTCGGGACGCTATTGATATATATTCGGTTTTACGTTTACTCGTTGTGGGCTCTAAATTTACAACTCTGTGTTTTGTCAGCCAAGCGCTCCAACATTTATCAGTCTACCGCATATCATCGCGAGACTGCTATATATAGCACACCACATTACAATTTGGACGTCAACTTTTCCTAGTGCTACGGACATCGCATTTCACAATAAAACTGGACTGTTTGCCCGTGTCGTCATCTCACTATATGCCGGTGGCCATTGCGATTTGTTATTGCTGAGAATATCAAATCTGGTGGTGCAAAAAATGCACGCTGGAGAAGGTTCGCGCGCAGTGCAACTTGCAGACTTCTGCTTGTTACTTGAAAAATGTAATGAATTACAGTTTTAAATTACCGATCCTGAAATGTAATGGATTACCGTTACAAATTACTTGCGCTGAAATTACAAATTACTTGCGCTGGAATCTACTCACATCCATAATTTAGCCAGAGCCGTGCATAGGCGCCCGAAAATGCAGGCAACAAAGAGCAGTGCCAATTTTCGGCAGAATTGCCTGTTCACATTGTTCCCGTTTCTGTATTATGTTCATATATTTAAAAAAAAACGTAACGAGTAATTAGAGTTGTCAGTTACCAGTATTTGTAACGAAGTTATATTAAATTACTGCCACAAAAAGTAAATTGACAACTACGAAATTAATTGAAAAAGTAACGGATTACAAGTAATTTGTTACTTTTAACGAATTACTGTCCAAGTCTCATGCAAGTCATTCATATGAGAGAAACAAATTATTTTTGCTTTCTGCAGCGTCGTGAGAAACGGCGCCAGCGTCTGGCACCGCGAAGACGCACTTTCTGGTAAGATATTTTCCAGACAAATAGGTTTCTTTGCCCACATTTTCTGGTCTGTGCCGAAGATGCGAGGCAGAGGAACCTTTGCAACACATCATGTTTTAAAAACTAGCCGCACCCCTTCCCACTTTTTCTTTTTTCCGACCACTTTTTTTTTCGTTGCTCCTTTAGAGAGTATTTTTTTATTCCTGAGGAACTCCCTCCTCCATTTGGGGGTGCTCATTCTACGATTATATTTGTGCCACTTGAAAACAGTATTCCTCCATTGATTTTATTTTGCACCCAAACAACTTTGAAGTTTAAACAAAATACGGAGGTGTCGAAGCTTGGGGAAGAACTTGAGAACGACATTCCTGTGAGACATAGCGGCTGCCAACGTTCGACTGTGCCCCTAAAACCGCCTGGACTTTTTTTTTAGGTGTCTCTCTTGTTTACATTTGTAGTTCTATGTAACGTCGCATTAATAAGTCACATGGACGCAGTCCTTTCAAAATTCGATTCTCTGGGACAACAATCTGAGGCAGTTCAGCAACAACGAAAACATGCTTGGGTGCCTCAAGGTGGAGCACATGTAAAATGTGGGTCGTGCAGCAATTTTCGTACTTTCAGTAAATACCGCTAAGAACCAATACCTGACGTCAATAACTTGCAGAAACACAAATTTGTTTCTTCTCTCCGCACAATAGCAGACAAAAAATTAAAAAAATGGGAATAAAAAGCTTTCTCCTCCTCAGCTCGCAACTAGAAGAAGTGGCCACGTGACCCGGCGATAATCATATAACGTCAGTGTTCATCATAGTCATGCGCTGGAATTGGCAAAGTATAGAGCATGGGCTAAGCTTCAGACATTGTTAAAGTTCGACTCTTCTTATCTTTGTTTGAACACGAGCCATTACCGGAATGTTTGGCGATGTTGATTGTCATGAACCCGAGCACTCCACACGGGCTCATAACAATCGTGTAGGTGACGGTGAGAAGTCATGATGTCATGTGACGTCACGGTGTTAACAACGCTAGTAAATTTAGCGATGTTCTCAATTTATATCGACTTGACGCAGTGAGTCACGTGGTGACGTCACATGACGTAACGGGGCCGTGTAACGTGACACCATGACGACCCGTGACCACGTGACACATGATTAATCATAGTTTCAATAGAAATGGGCTACGAAAACCTAGAATTCCTCATACATTCCAATTCTGTATATGACGATTTGCTCAATACATAAAAATACAGCTGCTATTTTTTTGACGAAGTGTCTAGCGTTACGTCCGACGTTACCCGAGTTACGTCCAAATCTCCGCTTTCCCTAGGTCCACGGGGAGAGAAAAAAGGAGGGCGGGGGTGAGGGTTAGGTCTACGCGTTTCAGTGCTCCGTCCGGACGTAACGCTAGCCACAGCGATTTTTTATCCTCAAATATTTATTTTGTGATATTAAAAAAAAACTATTTTGAACTGTTTTGAATTGGTTACCGTTATATATATATATTTTATCCCCGTTTCAGTTCCAAGATGGCGGCAAAGATTTCGGTTCGGTTCAGTTTCGGTTTGGCCAAAAAGAATGGTTCGGCTCCGGTTTTCGGTTCGGCTCGGGTCCGGTTCGACATTCTGCATTAGGGTGCTACAGTAAGAACTATCATCACATTTGGCGCGCCTTACGAAATTCGAATTCCAAACATACAAACATGAAATTGGGCACGCGAACGTAGTTTCGCAAGAAGGTTTATGTATCTTTTGTTTACAGCTCAAGTCAGAGGTGGTAAAATATTAAAAATAGAGCAAAAACGGCGGGCACATTTTCTACGCCCTGAAACCGGATGTTCGTCGACTACACACTGGTTTGTGAGCTTGGTCCCAGGTGGTCATTGTTCATATAATTCGTGAAAAAGTGTTAATCATCGCGATAATCTTGTTCATCGCCAGATTCTGCATGCCGTATGGTTTTAGCATTTTTGCGTTCAGCAAGGCAGCCCGAGAGCGAGCTCATAAACAAATCCGCAGACGACAAAGAGGCTGGTATAGGACATGGAAAATGCACGGCCTCCGATTTTGCTTTATTTTGAATATTTCACTGCTTCAAAATTGAACTGTAAGAAAATAAACAGAGCAATTCTGGCGACACCACGTTCGCGTGCCTAATTTCAGGTGTGTAAGTTTGGAAATCGAATTTTTAAAGGCGTGCCAATTGTGTTTGTCCTTACGACAGTGCTAGCCAGAAAGTGGTGGAATGGAAACTGCGTTACTCGTTCCTGTTTGCAAACCCAAAAATAAAGTCGAAGTCAAAGGTTTACAAAAACAAGTGATGGGTTACAGCGTTCCCCGTAAAGCGGTAAGTGTGAGGCGTGCGGCTTATATCCTCACTGCGTCTGGGCACATGACACTTAGTTTTTAGCGTTTAAAAAGTTCCTGAAATCGCAGCTCGACCCCAATCCCCTTCCCCGTGAAAGTGAAACGACGAAACGAACATTACACCTTTTTCAGACACAGATGTTGTTGACTTTACGCGCAAATTCCTTGCGCGTGTTCTGCGAGAGTAAATACAGCCACACAAAAACTACCAGAGGAACAAGTGAAAGACCCACAAACACAGCGCTGTGTCGTCTGCCCGCTTTTTGTCTTTCTTGCGGTGTTTCATTTATTCCCATCACGCACCGACTCGCCCAACTACACACCTTGATACGCATTCTGCATGCAAGAATTTTGTCAGGCACGGCCAAAGAAGTCTCCAAATTATATGAATGTGTGCTTCGAGTACGTATTCAAATAATGTAGGCGGTGTGACATGGGAATCAGGTAACCCTATACTATTGCGATGCGAATGAAGGAAATTATTTGAGGTACGTAATTCTATTCTAAGTCACGTAACTCTCGCACCTAATAAATGGTGCTACCCCATCATCAACAGCCTTAAACTTCCGATACACGTATTGGGTTTCAAACTCTCGGATCTTTCCACCTCGGTAAGGTGAATGGGAAAACTTCCTGCCTTAAAGTCGTTTCCTTACACGAGTACGTGGTAAAATATCTCAGATTTTATTTAGATGGTAAAAAAAAATGATTTTGCAATGTCCTATACTCCTCTGTTTACGCGGCGCAAGCGCTGTGGGGAGCCTATCTGCCTAGCGAGGATCGAATATCAAAGGAGCTTCTCAGGCAAGACTCGTGAGGTCTGATAAGAGAGATGTGGAACTGCACAGGTTTGCAGCAGAAAGACGTGGGTGCCGTACGCAAGCAATGTCCGTCTAAAGTGCGCCTCGTCGACACCGAAATTTCCGAACCTATTCGCGAACGGAGAGGTGTTTTCTCTTTCGCTCGCTAACATGTTAAACTGCAACTGGATTACGGTGACTGCCGTCCTTCTGGCATGCGTCCATCTCAGCGTAAGTAGGTTTATTTTGTTATAAGGCAACATCTCGTAACAGAACCAGCGACATGTAAAACGTCCGCGTTACATACTTTTCAAGTTAAATATCGGTTGGACACCTCCGGGCGAGTTCTGTTTTTATTATTTAAAAAAATGTTTAAATTCATGTTTGCTACTTCATTGGACTTTACTATCATTTCGGTATATAAGTCCTATGATCATACTTATTTTTGTTCTAATTATTAAGTTAAACAAATATCAACTTCACTCTTTCTATTCAGAGTTAAAGCGAGCATTTTATAAACAGCCGCCCGCTTCTCCGCATATCGCATGGGATCCACAAAAGGAAAGGAGCGAATGAGATTAACGAGAACGATTGAACTCAAAAAAGCATTTTGCGGTGAAATCTTGAGCGCCGATATTAATGTGCTCAGAATCCCACCTAAAGCCACATTTTCTGGCTCCAAACTTGATCTGTGCCGCCTTAATTGCTGGTCTTTCTTTTGTAAATTTCAATTATTGATTTTTTTGGTCTGTAATAAAGAAGAAGGAAAAAACGCTTGGCATTTGCTATTAAAATGTCCCGTTAAGTTTTGAATAAATACGTTAAGTTACCAATAAATATTCACCATCAAACTGTGATAGCAATAGAATTCTTTTGTAAGACCCTCGATCTTTACTTATTAGGTATCAGGAGTTGGCGTTTGTAAGTTTAAAAATGCCTTCATGTGAGGGAGCTTTCTTCCGTGCGAGCGTTTTGTTGTAACAACTATCGAATTGTTAGTTGTACGATCACATATTTCAGAGAATCTAAAATCTTACCAAACGATGTGTTCCGCGAAAGAATCGCGTACTTGCACTCAAACTCGGCACCCTCAGCCGTACTGCAGTGCCAGCGCAGTAATCCCTGAATTCCCTACCTACCCGAATAACGTTCGCTCTGTCTATACAAACAAATGCCGCCACTTTGCGTTCCCGAAGAGGAGAGTCCGACTTGCTATTCATTGCAATCCACGGTGGAAGCCTGGCACCGTTTCGAGTCGTATATAAATCTTTCACGTAAGAATGATATCGGCGCTGCAACGTTAAGCAAGCCTTTTAGTCTCCCAGAATCCAGAGCAAATAGCATGCAGTTTTGGAAACAAACGAACGTTCTAGGCCGAAGGTCGGTCGCTGGCCTCAGTTTAGACATCTTAGTGATTCCTGTTGTTTCCTGGAGAGAAGTGGACGCGCAGGGAATATTGATCTAGACGCGGTGGTACTGACAAATCTCTACCCAATAGAAAAATTGATCAAACCACGAATGGGTGCTCTTCAGCTGTATAGTATCAGATGTGTACCAACTCTATCTTTATTTGCATGTAGTTCAAGACGCAGTTCAGCACACAGTTATTGTTCGCAGTTCTGGGCACCACAACGGTGTTGTATAAAGTACTAAAAATATGTCAGCCCCGTATACAAAAA
This sequence comes from Ixodes ricinus, assembly GCA_037355805.1. Classification (NCBI taxonomy): domain Eukaryota; kingdom Metazoa; phylum Arthropoda; class Arachnida; order Ixodida; family Ixodidae; genus Ixodes; species Ixodes ricinus. Next base: position 2,881 of record JAZHYW010037797.1, on the reverse strand, counting down.
GAAATTGCATATTTTTTATACACAGGATCGACAATTGTGTTTGGAAAAAAGGATCACTGGTTGTGCTTCGAGACACACTGTTAAAAGGCTCCACGTTGAAATAGTAAAATGTCTGCAGGGCTTGCACGAACTTATGCAAACGTGTGTGTATTAACCTGATCATGTTTAGCGTGGTATATATTTAAGATCTGACGGAGAGACGATTTTAAATTCTGGTTAACTCTGTCGCATAGTTTACACGCCCAACGTCAACATGGGACGATAGAGCGCATGTTTCAATGTTCGCGCCCAGATGCACGTTGTATTCGTGAATACCGCAGCCGCTGACAGCTTCAGAAACGAAGGTCGTGGCGAGATCCCGAGCACATAATTATCTCTCAGCAGCCAATCAGATAGCAGCATCAGCCAATGAGAACAGCGAACAACCAATCGCGAAGCAAGAAGCCTAATCACGGTAGACCACTTTCTGCGTTTGTAAAGCTGTCAGTTACTACACAAGCTTGCACAAATAATTATTCTCGAATATTTCTGAATCTATTAATAAGGTATAAGCGAAAATAGACCTCTAAGCCTTTACATCGCAAAGCATGTAAAAGTGTGAGCGACGTCGAAAGAATATTCTCAGAAAGGAACCACTCAGCCCTCAAAGTTCAAACCCTCAGACATTGCACTCGTGTGGCAGGCACAAAGAGATCAACACCACGAGGCACTCAAGTAAAATGAGTGCAGCTAAACGATGGTTTTAAAGGCCCCTATGAACCGCTGGAAGGCATAAACATGGGTGCTTAATCTTCGTTTGAGTTATGCTCGCAGTGGCTGTGTTTTGATGTGTAGCTAAAATCGAAAATTCGATGTTCCCATCGACGATATGTGCACTAGAGCAATTCAATTCAATTCAATTTGCTTTATTAGCAGGAAGGCGTATACATGTTACTGAAGAAGCAGATGAACCTATAGCCAGTTGAACAGGTTTTGGCTTTATCAAAAGAAGGCATCTTGAGGCGTAAAGTGAGCAACGCTGGTTATTAAAAAAACTAGACGGAAATAATGGAAAACGAGAAATACTGAAAAATACTTTATCTTCGCGGGTTTAATATTTCGCGAATTTGCAAAGTGTGGTTGTCGAGAATATTTCGTGGGCACGAAGTTTCGCGAATCGGGGTGGTGTGTTATGCACTTGTTATCATAAGAAAACATATTCGCGGGAACCATTTTTCGCGATATTAATCAGGCCTTGAAATTCGCGAAAATAAGGTCCTCGCAAAAATTAAGTCATTTACAGTATACATGACATAACCATAGGAGACAGTACTCCATCGTCCCTAACGAGGAGAGTCTTACCGCGCTCACGTTGTTTACAGGAATACGCCTTAAACAATTATTCGATAAATTCTGCGCTACCACGTATGTACCGACGCATGCTTCATTGTAGCCAATGATTAAACACAAGCACGGATACACGAGGGCGCGTTCCTACCTACAAAAGGTTTTTGTATCTACCACACAGAATTAACGCCCTCCAAAGTTATGCCACAGGTCCGTAGCCTTCCAAGGGCCGCCCCTCTGCTCGCTGTACACGTCCATTCTAATGCAAAAAAACAAAAAAAAACATAGTGTTGATTTTTAACATTTTGTGTTTTCGTGGAAGGACATTGATACCGGAAGCTCGCGGTGCGACTTCGAAGCCTACTTTCAAGCGCGAGCTCGGAGCGGTGTCGGACCTTCAAAAACGAGGTTGACGAAATTGCCCGGCCAATCAAATGGCGATAGACTGAGTGTAGCTAAAAATATCTGCTCACATTGAAAATTTGCTTTTGCAGAACTCTGAGCCATGGCGTCACCCGCCGAGACATCTGGACAAGATTTTCCGCCATCACTGTACGTAAGTCGATGGTTCAGAGACGCCGCCCAAAAGAAACGATGTTCCTATACTTCGTTCCAGCTTGAGTCCAGGCGCAGCCATGGGCGTACCAACCGGGGGGCAAGGGGGGTGCTTGCTCCCCCAGTTCTTGGAGTGTGTGTGGGGGGGGGGGGAGGGGGGGGCAAGGCATGTGTTCTGCCCCTTTGAAACAGCCGCCACTGGTCAGGGCAACCACTGGCCGGCGGCGCCCAAGGGATTATAAGGGCACCGCGCCCCGGCCAAGGGGCGGGGGGAGGGGGGGGCAGTCTGGTTTGCCCCGTCACTCAAAAACAAGTTGGTACACCGCCGGGCGCAGCCCACGCTACAGGATAGTCGGACCAATCAAACAGTGTCAAAAGCGCAAGTCACTACTCCTTTTCTGTTTACGATTGGTTCAGCGATGATAGAACACACACAGAAACATGACAAATACCATGATAGTGAAGCTTTGACGCTGACTGATCGGTCCCGTCTGCTCTTAGCGTCTGAACTTAAGGTGAAACTAAGTTTACAGCGAGCAGCGTTCCAAAATGCGTCTTTCCCTCATCGGCACACAAGCAGCGTGCCTGCCAATCAAAGGACAACATAGAGAACGCCCAGGGGAACGTGCGATGACGAGGCAGCCAATCGCGTGCCATCATTAGTTGAGGTAGGGGGTAAAAAAAGCACGTGGAGCGTTTGAGGGTAAACAAACGCACGAGGTGCGGAAGGAGCAGACGAACTTGCAGGCCGTATAGCTATATATACATGGTCGCGGCTAGAGAGCCCAGATTTAAGAAAGGGAAAAACTCAAACCGCAGAGAGAGCGTTTGCAATTGAGTGGCCGGCGCGTCTCGCGCAGATTGGTGCCAAGCGCGCATGCGTTGCGTTCGTCGCGTGGTGAGGAGGAAAGTGGGAGGAGAGGCGGAGACGCTTGCAGACGATCACCGCGTTCGTAACCTCCTCGCAGCTCGTGTAGCAGTTGAAGCTTAGGAATTACTC